>CM073778.1:24642402-24716451 GCA_037158775.1 Hetaerina titia
AATAGAAGGACAGAACTCTTGTCTTTGGTCACTAGTGCTAATTTTATTCATATATATATATATATATTATATATATATATAATATTATTATATAACTTTTGGACGGCACAATAGAACACAGAAAAAAACAGATAAACACGTAAAAGGACACTCACACTGTTAGATTACTTGAGCTTTCGGCCTACTCCGAGGCTTCTTCAGGTCTGACCTGAAGAAGGCCTCGGAGTAGGCTGAAAGCTTAAATCATCTACAGTGTGAGTGTCCTATTTACGTGTTATCTGTTTTATTCTGTGTTCTATTGTGCCGTCCAAAAGTTATATTGCTCTCGTGAGTACTTCCGCATCATCGATATAATTATTTATATATATATATATATATATATAATATATATATATATATATATATATATATATATATATATATATATATATATATATTATATAATATATATATATATTTATATATAATATATATATCTATATCTATATCTATATATATATATATACTATAATATATATTATCTATATATATATATATATTTATATATTTATATATATATATAAATATATTTATATATATTATTATATCTATATATTATATATTTATATATACTTATATATTTTTATATATACTCTTTATATATATATATATATACTATATATATATTTTATATATATAATATATATTTATATATAATATTATATATATTATATATATATATATATTATATATATATTTATATATATATTATACCTATATATACTATATATCACTATATTTTATCATCTATATTATATTCTTTATACTATATTTATTATCTTTATTATATCTTTTATCTATTTCTATTTATATTATATCTATTTCTCTCTATATATTCTATATATATTTATATTATATATATATATATAATATATATATATATATTTTTATATAATTATATCGATGAGAAAAAACGTATCCACCAGTTTCCTAAAAAATTTAGAATCCAAAAATAATTCAAATTTTGAAGCAATACGAGCACCAGAAGACGTAATGACAAAAAATCATAATGTAAAGCGTAAGATCCGTCATAAATTTATTGCCCTATTTGATTCACATAGAGTAGTAACAAATTAAAATTCTGTAAGATTCAGATTGATATTTATTTTAGACGTGATGACAAAAAAAAATTCCCATTCAAGTGAAAAATAAGTGCACAAAAGAGAAAACACGACAGGAAAAATGTTCAAAACGTGCCCTTAGAAGAGAATATTGGAAAAATATTATTCCCATAAAATGTCCATGAGTCGATTATCTTCATGACTTAATAACCCCCTCATGTGCTACTCGGGGAGAAAATACGACCAGAGTATTAACAATTAAGCTTGTTGCCGACCGGTTAACCCGGAGACCACTCTTGTTTATTCATCTCCCCTTTCCATTGGTCCTCGTCGCAGGGTTACTCGTCTCCTCCCTCATACTCTCCTCCAACGCAGGCTGACGCTAATCCGTAATTCCAATTTCCTTTCTCTCTCCTCCAGGTTCTCTCATTCAATTACCCACACCGCCCAATTGCGGTCCAACCCCTTCCCAACTAACCACTTCCCCGCCTCAAAATTCCCTCCTCTATGCGTTCGATTGATTCACGCGTTCCAAACTTACATTTGCCCGCGTTCCCGTTCAGTCCGTCCTCCCACCTTATCTCCAACTACCACGAGAGGTTGGTTCCGGAGGAATTTCGGCAAAAAAAACCCGGGCATACGGAGAGACTAGCCTCCTAATTGCGTGGCTCGACGGAAGTTTTGAACGATCATATTGAATTGAATCGGAAGAACTGACGGGGTGTATTCCAATCGCAAGGGGAACTTGGCTCGTATTTAAAATCATAATGAAGAAAATTTAATCATCGTATCCCAACTAGTGACGTGATAGACAGATCGGTAGCAAAGTCGATATCTGATCTGAAATGTCGCAAGTTTAAAATCGAGTTGATCCATGCGGTCACTTCATCAAAAGTGCATGCTATTGCATGCTTGGCTGGCCTGACTAAAAAAATACGTATACGCCGAAGGAACTAGATAAGCTGTCTATTCTCCTTTCAAACAAACGTTGGTATATTTTTTATTTCATGGTTTTATGCATTCTCGTCTAATGATTTTATGATCTCGTCGAAGAAACACGGAAGTTTTGAATAAAAAAACTTGGACAGCAATAAACAATATAAGAACACATATACGGAACACTCACACGTTATTTCTTAATAATTTAGACGGAAGTTAGCTCAGTACTATCGTTTCTCCTGAGGAAGACAGAGCTGAATCTGTCGAAATTATTAAGGAATAGCTTGTGAGTGTTCTTTTTACGTGTTCTTATATTTGTTGTTGCTGTCCAATTATATATATATATATATATTCCCTATATATATATATATATTCCTATATATATATATATTCCCTATATATATATATATTCCCTATATATATATATATACACCCCTGGGTATATATATATATATATATATTATATATATATATATGTTTATATATATACGTTTAATACGTTTTCTGGAGGTCAGCAAAATAGGCCTCCGTGGCGGCGATAACCTCCTCATTCGACTCAAATTTCTGCCCAGCGAGTGCCTTTTTCAAGTTTGGAAACAAAAAGAAGTCGCACGGGGCCAAATCTGGAGAATACGGTGCGTGGGGCAGCAATTCGTAGCCCAATTCGACCAATTTGGCCGTGGCGAAGGTGGAGGTGTGAGCCTCGTAGAGAGAGTCATATCTTATCTTCCGAAGAAGACGGAGTTCGAGTCCGTCGAAATTATCAAGATATTATTGTGAGTGTTCTTTTTATGTGTTCTGGTGCTGTGTGTTACTAAGTTTTTTATTCAACACTTCCGTGTTACTTCGAAGAAATCATCTATATATATATTTATATATCCAGAATCCCATCCCTCTCCCACCCGCTCTTTAACTCTCTCCCACCAATTCCCTACTCCTCGTGTACCTCCAGCAATGTTGTCTACCTACTCAAGTGCCAAATTTGCCCTGCCTTTTACATTGGACAGTGTACCACACCCCTCAATATTAGAATCAATAATCATAGAGCCTCATACAACAATTCCTCCCTTATTGGTATGCTCCCAATCCCCAAACATGCCTCCGAACACAACGCTGCCTTTGACCAATGTTTTAAAGTATCCGTCTTAGCATCCCTCCCACATTCAGACCCTCCACTGAAACTCAAAACATTAGAGCTAGCTTTCATCTGGCTCTTGGATTCCTGGAATCGCCCAGGTATTAATATTAGACATTAATTGCCCCCTTTATGCATTTAATTTCATCCCCCTCCGCCCCCAACAACTTCCATATCATCCCCACCTTTTTTAAAATTCCCGCGCCATACACTACCCCTCCAAACTCCTCACCTCGAATGCCTTCCCCCTTTTTTCCCCCCTTTTCCTTTCTTTTCCCCTCTTTTCCCCTCTTTTCCCCCATTTCCCCTTCTCCTTCCTACCACTGCTTTCGGGCCCTCCTCTGCATCAGTTCTGTTCCTAATTCCTCTTGAGAAAGGTGGTTGGACCACCGAAAATTCGAGAAGCAGTGAGTTTTTCCTCTTTTGTGTTTTGGTTTCTGTGTTTGTTATGACTATCAGTGAATTTATATATATATATATATATATATATATATATATATATATATATATATATTATTTATATTAGTTACTTAAACGTCCGCAAATTCCAACAGAAATTATTGATACTTGGAATTGAGTGAAATTTGAGTTGGAAAATCGAAAGTTCATGGTTCAATTCCCGGTTAAGAACATTTTTCTTTCGGAATTTACATACGTTGAATTCCCTAAGCACCCAGTATCATTCCCTGAACCTCTCTTCCTCCCTCAACGCTTTCACCTCCTTCCTCAAACCCCAGATAGCAACTTAGCTCTCTCTGGTTGCATTTGTGCTCTCCTGCCATCTTATAGCTGTTCTTGACATTTATTTTGTTAACTTTCATTACTGTTTATTTCTTTTACCCGTTCTTTTTCTTAGTGTACATTATACGTTTTGTTTGTCAGCCAATGTAAAAGCCTTTGTGCCGTTTTCGGCTGATTTGTTAAATAAATAAATTTTCATCCGTTCATTGTTCCACTAACATTTTGTTTATATTTTTATCTATTCCCTATCCCTTATCTCCGAATTTTTCATTCATGTGAATAAATTTCCGTCGTTGAGCGGATTTTCGTGTATGATTATACATACAACCAAAAACCTGTCACCTTTCCGAGGCAACGAGAAAGACGAAGGTGACATCGAGTTCGGGCCAAGGTAAATGGAGGTCGTATGACATACCACTCGCTTGTACCAGTAAAGTATATTTGCGCATTCATATTCAGACTCGATGCACGGAAAAACTTTGCAAATTTCGAATCAACAATCTAAGGAAAAGAATAGTCTACAGATATACGATTTAATCTGTCCTTAGTGTTGGATATGCGTCAAGTCTTCTTGACTCTTTCAGCAGGTCAGGTATTTTTCTGATCAATTCTCGAAGGTCAAATCTGACTTCGTCATTCAGCATTTCATTGCCCTAAGGACAGAATTAGAATAAACATTCAAAATGCCGCCTGAGAACAACCCGATTCGGAGTAAAACGGGAGAAAACTTCAAGGAACTGGACAACTTTTCACTGAATACATTATACTGATGATTTATGTTCTTAATCCAGAGATTCGCTCAGGGAACATTTTGTTTGTGTGGTAATATAAATGGCGATTATAAATTATTTCATGTATATAGGTCTTCTATCGATTTTTCCATTTCTTTGCATTTTGTCCTCAATTGAATTCTTTTTGCCTGGAGACCGTTAAAGAAATTTTGATAACCAGTAATCACGAATGACGGCAGACCAACGCTCTAGCTTTTACACCCACCTTTTTTTTACACCATCTTTTACACCACGTCTTCGGAAGGCAAGGAAATAAAGGACGGGTGTAAATTTCTTCATGTTTTTAGGAGAAAGAGGGCAAGACAGTGCGTGTCTTTGTGCCTATTAAAATGCTCCAGTTAGCATCTAGAGCTTTGTACTCTCAGTTCCGTCCTAATTATCTGATGCAATGTCTGTTTTCAACAAGGGTGAGCATAATCTCCGAAATACTACGAGGCGTATAGTAGGCCACGAATGAAAATTTAAAATATTTGCCTGCAAAAGTGTGGTCCGTATTTTATCAACGTTTATGTTGACATAATGAACTAGATAAGAGAAAACCAATATTATCGAACCAATCCGTTCGATAATAGGTACCCTATATCCCGGCCTTTAGACTTTTAACTTCAAAATGTGCTCAGGCAAGCTCTGATACACGTATATAATTTCGACTACAAGCGCAAACCGATTGTCCGGAAAAATACTCACTATTACGTATATTTTTCCATATTAGGCATAGAAAGTGTTTGCCGTTATTACAAATGCCAATAATATTTCTGTTTTGAGTCAGTACTAAGCATATGATAGCTTTGAACAGTAATAACTTTCAACAGGCTCAGGCTAGCTGGAGTGGAAGTTCAATTTTTCAAAAGTTTATAAGTAACGTAATTCGTGTTTCGCTTCACAGGAGCATCATTATATACAAGAAATGTCAATTAGTGATTATATCGAATTTAAAGTGGGGGGGAACGAGATAGTGCGGTGGCTAACGTACTGGCTTCCCACCCAGAGGGCCCGGGTTCGGATCCCGGCAGCGGCAGGTATTTTTCAGTGGTATCCCGTTCCCTACTTGAGATACTTTGTGGAGAGCACTTTGAGTGAGTACACCGTCCGTTGGATGGGACGTTAAACTGTTTGACCCCTTGGTGACTTTTGTTAAGAGTAAGCTAACGCTGGGTTTCTCTCCACCCTCCACCCTTTGCTGTCCATCCCTAATGGCACGGATGACCTCAGCTGTCCATCGCCTCCACTAAAACCACTATGTATTAATACATGCTTGAGGAGGGGGGGGGAGGGAAGGGGTTAGGAGAAAGAATTAGATAGGCGGGGACATAAGACGGAAGAGATGGGAAAACCCAAAGATAATGGAGGGAAAAAAGGAAAATAAAGGAGCGTGGGGGACCTAAGAAATGGAGAGGTTAAAAAAAGGGGTAAAAGATAAGCACGTGTGGTCATTATAGAGGACGGTGGCAGGTACCCTGACGATAGGGAGGAGGGAAGCATTCAGAGGGGCTTGAGAAGGGGTTGAGGGATGAGGTATGAGTGGTTCTAAGAAGGACATTATTGGGCAAAGGTCATTCAACACAAGACTGAGAGTGGAGGGCAGGGGGTGGTTAGATGGGAAATATGCAAAGGGTGGAGTCTTTTGGAGAGAGGGAGTTTCACTGTTCGCTGTGGAAATGGGATTCAGAGAGGAGATGAGTGGATTATAAAAATTTACTCTTTTAACAGAACTGACTTTTAATAATCAAACCACTTTAATTTTACACATAAACTTTTTAATTTTCACGACCCAGGTTTCGTTATAGCATATCATCAGCAGGTAAAGTAAAGTGGTTCGATTATTAAAAGTCAGTGTGAAGATATTCCACCAAGTTACGCCAGAAACTGTTTTATTTTAACAGAAAATTCACATTTAAGTGTACAATTTCCATTTGTTCTAAAAAAATCAAGTCTTTTGCCCCTATTTTCGCAGTCTACAATCTTAGGATGAAATTTACATGTGTGGGATGATTGCAGTTAGATGCTTAGCTTAGGGGTGACGTTTCATCATAAGTCCTCCAGCGCCGTTCATGTTTTTTTAATTCTTGTCTTATAAACTTTTTCCGTTCCGACTTATGTAGCAAATGAATCCGGAATCGTGCATCATTTTTTTAAATGCCGGATTGTGGGAGGGGTTCTAGTTTATCTTTGTTGCCGCAAAGGATTTTTTCCGGTGCATGAGGATTATGTATGACATATTCAACTTTCATTCATACAATTTTTGGGAGAATCTTATTGGAAAGTTCACCTACAAATAAATAAACGACACCATTTTTTGGGCTCTTCTTGTGTGAGGGTAAGGAAGCATAATCGCGAAATAGCTTTAGATTTTAATTTTTTTCTTTAAGAGATTGGCAACAATGTTTACACTCTAGCACGTGGAAACCGCTATTGATTTTATAGTGTCCAGCTCATGGTTGAACTTTTGGTCTCTCCGTTATCTTTGGGTTTTTCCATCTCTCCCCTTTATGTCCCCGCCTCCCTTACTCCCGTTCATCACTCCTTCCCTCCCCCATCCTCAAACATGCATAAATACAATGTAATCACTGTTTGAGATTTCTTATCCTTGATGATGGTTCGATGGTGAACCGAAACGCCCAGTACGTTAATAATAAACTTGCATGAAATTCTACATTTGTTTTCTCATAACAGGGTCAACATTAAAATAATTTGATCTTTTCTTCTTGATAAGTATCTTTTGTAAATTTTGACGGGAAAAGAATCAGAATGCATACTATTAGCCTTATGGGTTGAATAAAATAAGTAATACGGTACCCTTCTCCGATTTTCTCATGACTTTCTCACCCGTCTTTGCGACGGGAACTAATTCCCAGATTTTTAAGTAAATAGAGGTATAATGAGATAGCAATGGAGAATGTAAAGGTATTCCGCAAATTAAACTTGGAGATATCCGAGAACATAAGATTCTACGGAATTCGTTCAATAGTCAATCGAAATCTTTTTGAGAATTGACGTTTAAACCTGTACTTTTTCCATGCATCAATATACACGTATGTTCACTGGGGTTATTTTTCTTACGTCATCTTTTTTGCGAATTTTAATGAATTTCCTTATAATATATATCCTGCTATTTCTTCCCTATTCACCGGAATAAATTCTAGGTTATGGTGGCATTTTTGTTTACCTTGACCTATTGTTCTGACAAATCCATACTTTCTTTTCAATCTGATGATGGATGAAACAATAGCAGTTTATAAAACTTAATATTCCAAGTTTTCTGATAATTAGTTGCGATTTCCAGTAGCTGTATGTTGGCTTTAGTAAGCTATTTGCCATTATATCCAAAATTACACAGTCATCGATTAATTAATGTGGCGTGATAGAAATTGAAATTCTAAGGGATAACCTTTTAACTTGACGTTGAAACACTTCGTTTACATGGTTAATGTAATGATATCGAGGTCATTATATTAAAATAGTTTCATTTTTCATGGCAGAGTAGTCATTCGGAAGATTCATTTTCAAGTTTAACCTTAAGCTAATCTCAAACTTAACACTACTACAAGCAAAAGTCGCATATTAATGCTAATAAGTGGGCCGGTCGCTGCCCCGTTACAGCGTGCGGTTTCCCACGAAGTTGCAATGACCAGACAATAACTTGGAATGAAAACAACACTTGGATTTTAGATGATACCGTTAATTGGAACTAGATCCGTGGCCCTCAGGTCATTGTCCCATTGTTCCAATTCCAAGCCCAAGTCTGTATCCATTGTCTTTTTTTGCATTCTAATTTCAAGCGTTTTTATTTTTGTTTAATAATTCTAAAGGAATTCATTAAGAATGAATTTCGCCAAGAGTAGTATCCGTAGGGTAATGTTTCTTAAACGTTTATGTACCATTTCCGATCCAAGCGCCTCAAAGATGAACCCATTCTAAACAGCTAAATAGCCACAAATATCTGGGAAAAGCGTTATGAAAAAGGGATATAGGTTACTTATTTCAATTGGATTTTCATCAATGAAAATGAAAGTTTGTCACTATCACTATAATTGTTTGTCTTTTTACTCGATATACGACGAGGCGCCGAAGGAAATATTTTCCTAATCCCTCTCCCTAAAAAATATTTTTATTTCCTCGCTGTGGGACGTAGGCCTCACTCTAAGGAAACCCTGCTTCAGAGAAATCGACGACGATTTTATCATTCTGACCAAGAAAAGCCCACGAAAACTTCAAGGGAGAGAGTTGGAATAGACTTCCCGTGACATACAAAAAAACCAGCGCTTGGAAACGAACAAAATAAAGTCCGTCCTAAAATTAGTCGCTTCGATTATCATTTGAGGGATTTTGACATTAGTCGTTCGTGACATTCCCTCTCGGGTCTCTGTGCCCAGAACCGATTCGTGCTCGAGATTATTCGGAAAACGTTTCCTCCTCACTATTGTGTCCTCCCACTCCCAATCTTATACTCCACCCTTCGCCCCCGCCTACCCCAACCAAATCCTCCCCCTGCCCCCCCCCCTCACCTGACCGACTGAGGAACTAATAAAAAAAATGTATAAAGGGGTAGAGGAAAGACGATCGCATTTAGAGCGGAGCGTCTGTGTCCCATTAGGCGGGAGGAGGCGGGATATCGACCCGCAAGGAGACGGCAACGAGCGGAGCGCGGTCTCCGCCCGGGGGTCGGTAGCGGTCGAGGCGTGTAAAGCACGTCGCTAACGACACCGCAAGACGACTCGATAACACGCGAGTTTACGACTAATAACGGCTACGTGGGATGTGGGGCTGGTGCGGAGGGTGGGGTTGGAAGGATTTCGGGGAGGGAGGGGGGTTGCGATAAGGAATCCGCCGAGAGCTCGCCGGCTTTGACGCCGCGGCGCCGAAGGAGACCGGCGATTTTATGAGAAAAGAAGCGTCGACGTCTTTCTACATACGTGCGGTGGCCATTTAGAATCTCTCCCGACGCATGCATCATTATACTTCAGACAGTATTCACTGTCTGAATCTCTCCACCTTCTCAAACGAAACAGTTTCGGGAAAGTCGAAACATTTCCTTGGGATGTGGCTTAGGAATATATACCTGTCCAATAGAGCATCGGCAACGACAATAGTTATCGAGTCCTTCAACTCAAAAGTGATATGTGCGTTTATAGTGTGAAGAAGCTAATTTATACGCATAGAACAGAAAAAACATAGCGAAGGAAAAATGAACGAGACCGGAAATACCAGAGGTATCATTTGGGGAAACACTTTAGAAATATAAGGCATAGATGGCTGCACCGTACAGGTCAGTGGGTTGTATAGTTTTTGCTAGAGTAAAAAAGGGTTTCATGTACATAAAACTGGTGTCGTTTAGTGCACAAAAACAGTGTATTCATCGGTTTGTCACACTTGGGTGTTGTAGCAAACCTTTCAAAATTCATGGACAAATGAGAGAGAAACACTATGGGTAAAAATTGGAAAAAATATTGCAGAATCCAAATTTAAACAGTCCACGGCTATTTACTCGGAGTAGTCGTATTGCGTTTTAAAAAAAAATATTAACTGAGAGCTTGACACTCAATTTTTACACATTAACCTAAACTCTCCGAACGATTTACTCAAATGAACGTCAAAAAACAACTGAGAGTCTAAAATTTTTAGTTGAGTATCATTTAAGCTGCGTCTAAACCGGTTAGGCATCGTGGAGCATGCTTATAGGTTCCTAAATGTTGGGAGCTTAATGAAAAGGCAGCTTAAGTTTGGACACCCTACGTATTAGTACTGCCATCTACGAGTACGTAGCTAAAAATGAGGTATAAAAGATCATATCTGAATGTAAATATTTTGATAGTTGAGATAGATTATGCAAACATTCGTGTATTTTCGAAGCCGTCTAATAGTTTTTCGAAATTCTGAGTTCATTTTTCAATTCATTCGGTATTTTTCCATTATTTTAAATTTAATAACATTCGTCGGCGTTTTCGGTAGTAGTTTCGTATTTGTTTCCTCTTATCGGAACATACGATCACCTCTCCCTATCTTCCACGCTTCGGCGAATGGTTTGGTTTGGCTGTCATCAATTCCCTCAACATGACACGACCAGCGTGGTACATTTCCTTCATAATCATGAATAGCGATGCCTCCAAACCATATTCTTTCATTGCCTACGAATTTCTCATTATTTCTCTCTTATCCTCATCTCAAAACCAACCCTATCACTTCAACATTTAATCGAGTCCTATGCTCATTCAAAGAACCAACTCAGGTTCTTTTTCCATGCATCATTAAACGTGAGTAGCAGAGACAAAGCCAATTTTCCTTAGATTATTTTTCATTTTTAAATATTCTCCACACATAATCAACAATAACTCTGTCGGAATTTAAATCCCAAAAACGCAAATATTCCTGTGTTGGATAAAACGGGAAACTAAGGGATAAATGTTGTCAAAAGGATACAGGGGTATATGAGGAAGGGTCTTATCTTCCTCTGCACACAATTTACAACCTCAGTACAAATTCAGGAAACGTTAAAACAAAAATTGGGGCTTTTTTCTCCTTCTCTTCGATGGTTAATGCCCTTGCGCCCTATATCACACACCCTTACGGTAGACAGCTGCACATTGTGTACATGTAGCCGCAGATAGTCGTAATAGGTAGGTATGATAGGCGAGAAAAGACACGCGTACTAAGCTTATCCGCGTGAGAAATTCGAGTATTTAAGGGTATTTTGGGAGGAGTGGGAGGATTTTTCCCCATCTCTTCGAACCCCTACAGTTCTCAATGCATTCAGGGGCCCTAAAAATTCCAGAACTTAGGTTCTGCTAGCTTTATCCAAGACACCCGGAATCTTCCAAACAATAAATGGAAACTCTATTAGTAGACTTACTACAGTGTATTTCAATGCTCTGTAATGGGGTGGAATTCTGACGTACATAATAGCGGGTTAATATGACGCTCGGTTTGGAGTGTGACCTCACATTTTGGAAGAGCTAAGGCATAATTCGTAGTTGTCTCCAAAATTGCCGTTGAAATACTCATCCTCCAATAAGAGAAGAGCATTAGTAACAGGTATAATTTGAAACTTGTCAGCCTTTTCCTAATCATCCCAAATGTAATTGAAATAATAATAAAATAACAGGTAATTTAAATGTCAAAAATAAAATCCATTCATTTCGACGAATAAACATCAAGGTTTTTATTCGACCTTTACATTTAAATTGGACGTCATCTCCCTTGATGTTGACTTCCAAGAAATTTTGAAAAAATTAATATAATAATCATAATTAACTGAAACATTTCAGGCACTACGTATTGATGTTAAACCAAAAATTACGAGTGTCTAAATAATTGGCACGTGAGATCACTAAAAATAACTGACAAAATCATTTATAGAAAGAACGAAAATCTGGGAAATTATTTAGCCAATTGAAAACGTTGACGTGTCACATAAATTGCTAACATGTTACCAGTCGATGGATTCATTTATTATATGATGACACAATATAGGTTTAAAAAAAACATATAAATGTAGGATACACTTTAACATGTTATTACTTCGAGATATAAAGTATTACATGAGTTCCCAAACACATCCAACAAAAAAGGTATGAGAAGACTGTTTTGAAGAACCATACTATTGAAATTTTATACAAAAAATACCCTGAATTAAAAAAAAATCAAATCTATAGAAAGTCTGTAAAATATTACTAATTAACGTAAAATGTACATAACTCCAATGACAAAAAAGCTTTTATTCCTAACGTTAGACACAACGGGCATAACAGCCAAGGCTAACCTTATGACAAACCTAGAGGCTACGAAGGTAAAAAATTGCGTAGGGTGAATCTACGGTTCTTATTTTATATATATGCATGATTCTTTCGTATAAATTAAAAAATATAGAAAAATATAAATACTTTTACCAAATTCACCGTATAAATGCTATTCCAAATAGTTAAAAGATTTAGGAAATTGTATCCCAAAGAAAACAGTAATCGAATGATAATTCAATTATCAAAGTTTTTTATGTTTAACTACTGTTACACGTATTTCACAGATCTCAAGTTGTCCCGATCGTTCGCTTTCCATACGTAAACAATTTTCCTTTAGTTGATACGACTTTACGAATAGTGACACTGCCAGATTAAAATTCTTTCGTTGAGAATGCGTTGTGAGAGCATCGTGTGGTTGTTGACCTTGCCATCTGTGTCCAAGTTCCTTGGCCCGGTCGAATTTGCATAATTCGCGGCCAAATTAAATTTTTGTCAAATCTTTCGCACGCAAGATACATATCGCAGGAAATCGTGACTTTCTTTTTTTTCGGAATTATAATTTCCCGGAATACTAATAAGAATTTTTTAAATTGATTACATTAAAACTGATCTTAATAATCCAAGGCAAATAAACGTAACGTTCGACTTAAAGCTCTTAACTCTAACGGAAACAAGATAGGAAAAATGCGAATTAAACCCCTGCTAGGAAAATTGGCACAAGGACCTAAATTAAAGAAGAACATTAAACACGAGGGTCATAGTCGGAGGAAAATTGGAAAGGAAGCTCACGAGACGTAAGAAGAATATTGTAATATTGAAGTTATTGACTGAATATCACGAGGAAAAGAATATTGATTGAGGGAGGGAGGGATTGATCAAGTGGTATTGTGTAACTTCGCTCAAGAAAAGATGAAGCTAAAATACTAAGGAGGAGGGAGTGGAGCTGTAAGCCAGGATGGAACGAAAAGTATATAAAATGGAGAAAAATCAAACTTTGAGGACCAAGTGTATAAGTAAACCACTTTAAAGCCAAGCCTACTCTCATCAGGTACGTCACGAAACTTCTTTCATTAAAGTGCAGTGACAGATAAACTTTCCGGTGACAGTGTCCATCTGTCCATCTTCAGACTTCATCAAGTCATACTCCAAGTGGGACTCCACAAGTTTCTCTGAAACCCTGCATCTATTTTTTTATCGAGTTTTCCTCTGGAAAAGTTTTAACATTTTCTGTCCGTAACATAATCGCCATCCAAAAATTCCCTCCCCACTCTTGCTTCTGTTTTATATCTGAACGGCATTCTAGACGGTGGAGGAAAAATGGTACATGGGATTAAGGAGGATCATCCGTCTTCAAAAGTCAGTCATCATATCGATCCCATCATCCAAAATTTTCATTTCAAGAAATAAGCAAATGGGTCGTGCTCAGCACAGCTTCTTCCCGCTCAACTCATTAATGTTTACTACGTATGTGAGGTTTGAGTGATATATGATCAACTTCAAACGAAAAAGAAGTCATCAAAACCTCATGTCACATTTATATGTGGACGGCGATACCGATTACGAATACTACTCTCGTTGATGAAATAGTAATTTTGGTACACGAACATTTTGACGATGTTATTTGGAAAGTTGACTAACCGTAGCTAAGGAAACTTGTTGTTTGAGAATAGAGTAACATTCATTATAAGTTAAAATCACGGATAATTAACGTTTTATTATTGTATGTTAAACCTAGGCCATCTGACGTGTACTTCAACGTCTACACCTCCATCTACGTCTACAGTGTAATCTACAAGCCACGAACAGGAGAGAAGCGCTTACACCAGTCATTCCCAATACGAAAAATGCTGTAGCCAAAAGCCGCGAATGAAATATTGGAAGATACAGAAAACGTTCTTCACACTGTACATTGAAAAACTACTCTTGTCGAATGTGTGGAAAAAGGATCACCAACATTAAAGTATTTATGAAGAAAACTTCGAAACAAACCTGTCATCACCTGATAATAATGCCATCTGCTTTATTTTTAATAGGAATATGTATATAATGTTTCTTTAAAAGTAAAAGTCAATATCAGTTGAATTTTTACCAGCGAGAGATATAAATAATCGCCAAAAATATCCTATTTAAGACAGTATATTTCTTTAAACGAGCCGAGAAATAAGTAAATATGTTGATCCTTTAAACACGCATCTTCCCTGATAACATATCCGAGCGTGCACACTTCATCACAAACACGAATATATATCAAAATAATCTTTTAAATATTATTTTTTTTAAATAGAATATTTCATCAATTAAAAAATTTTTTTGTAAAAATTCCCATTGTTCTTATAGATTCCAACGAACTCACTTTTATTGAAGGGAAAAATTAAAAGAAAAACAACTTAACAAGCACCATTATTAAAATACCTAATGGATAAAGTTACATTTATATCTACAATCAAACCTTAGATCGATCACGAGGAGGTGTGGCAGGGCGTATTAGGTCACTAGTTTGTGATTGATATGTCATAAACAGTCTTTCATATTGTTGTGATCTGAGTTAGCACAAGGTAGTAATGATTTCTTGTAGCAATTGGCTCTCCCGTCAGCTTTTCTCCTAACTGAGGATTCACTTCAAAATTTTATTCATAAATGCGTCGATAAAATTTTCAAAGAATGTTGAGTTCTCCTAATGATTTCAAACTGCTTAGCATTTGTCCAAACTTAAACAGCGGCATTAATTTCCACAGATAAGTGCCTTTTTCAAGAAATATTTCACTATGAAAATAACAGCCATTAATTGAAATCATTAATTTTCTATTAATCAGGCAAAACTGGATAGAAGAAAAATAGCAAACAGTGTTATATCTTTAGGGGGCAAAACATACTGTTTTGATCAAAGTTAATCTAACAGCGAAATTTAATTCTTATCATTTGACTTAACTTGATTAATTTGAGTTAAAATGCCTTTCGTTTAATTCCTACGTGACTAAATTAAAAAATATATCAGTTGTACCTTATGTGTTATCACGTAGAAAAAATATTACGCTACTGATATTAATTTATGATCGTCATAGCATAATTACACAAAAGGATGTAACTAAACTTCAGATTTACTCGTGATTTATTTATAAACTCGATGGTTTCAGGCTTCACTTTGTGGAAATCCATTCTAATAAATCAAAAGAGAGATGGTACTTTTTTCCACACTTTATTATTTATAGTCATTGCAGTAAAAAATTGTTGCAAAGAAAGTGTCATTAATAAAATGATCATTAAAAAACGCTCCCTCCGAGCACAGAGACTGTTTTATAAATCATCGGTAACTAGTGAAATAAGAAACGATGGTGCAAACTTAGTTACTACGGAATGATTACACAGTCTATTGCCAACCTTTTCCCGAAGGAAGATCTCAAAATTGCATATTAAAACAAATGTAACTTAAGGGCTGTGTTAAACAAAACCAAGGACAATATTGACATCAATGATAGAAGTGGCATTTATAAACTCCAATGTGGTGACTGTGAAATCTGTTATGTTGGCCAGACTGGACGGTCGTTTAGAGTAAGAGCAGAAGAACACAGAAGACATCTACGAAATGGTGAGTTAAACAGATCCCATTTTGCAAAACATCTATGGGAAAGTGACCACAGGAGCGACTTTATCCCAGAGATTTTTCACCTCGAGAAAAAGGGAAGAAGAATGGATTGTCTGGATGAGCTGGAGATTAGGAAGCATCAAAAGGCAGGAATAATTGCCAACGAGAACAGTTTTGTGAGCAATTCCCCCCTTTTTGATATTTCTCTGACCACAATACCTGACGCCCCAACCCCCGCCGTGAACGGCATACCTAACCAAGCTTCCACTTAGCCTACATCCACCCCACCCCTCCCTTGGAGTCACCCACGCCCAGTACCACGCTCCCTCTCACACGCCCCCCCCTTTTTCCACCGCCTCTTTCCCTCCCCCCTATCCCTCCTCTTTCCCCCCCTCTCAAAAAAACTATATATTCGGGAACTCACTGAATCTATGTACCTGATGATGTCGCCTATGCGACGAAACCGGTCGACTTTAAATAATAAAGTGTGGAAAAAAGTACCATCTCTCTTTTGATTTATTAGTGATTTATTTAGTCTCCTTGAAAGAAATCTTAAACAACATCAATGCAAATATTAAGTGTGCTGTAATATTTGATTTCAAAATGTTCAATAATTACATGACTACCCGTAAAATTTGCCCTTTTTTGTAAATAACTCATAATGTCCTTAGTTTGAATTTTGTGTGTGAAACATGGTTTAATTTCCAGCTGGTCGTTAAAATATTTCAAATATTCAATTATTTAAAATACAATATCAACAAAAACTGCTCCGTTTGATATGCATTAGAAATATTTGCATCAAAATGATCGGAAAAATCTAGTTATTGAGTGATTACTTTTTTTCAGCAAATAGCATATAGTATGTTTTATTTTTTCAATGTTTTTTTTCAGTGTTTCAAAACTTTTTTCAGCGTTTTTTTGGGGTGCGGATAGGAATTGATCCACAAGAGGCAATGTTCATATGGACCAAATTTCAGAGGTGTGCAAAATATATAATTGCAGAGGCCTTACGCTTGTGTGTGTGTGTGTGTATCAGGGAGCCTTCGAGTCGCTGGAAAAAGTGAGTCAAAGCTCAAGGGATGTGTTTTGTAGAAATTTGAACCGTTGTAGCTACATCCGCAATAAATCTAATTTTCCGAAACACACGTAAACACGCACACACACATATATGTATGCATATATATAAACACAGTAATCAACCCGAAGGTCGGTTTGGTAGTTGATGGTAGAGTTCACCCAGTACTAAGCCCGACGGAGGGTAAAATTCACACATCAGGGCAGGGGGGCCAGGTCCTATCCCTGTGCCAGTTATGGTTTCCCAAGAAGATCTGGTACCCGAAAAATCACATAGCGCATATATATATATATATAATATACACATTCAAACACGAAATCCCGCCATACGGAGAACAAATATTCATTCACATAGAAATAGATATAAGGAAAGGGGAAAGGAACACACATAAAGGACGAAAACAGGATAGGTAGGGAAGGCGGAATCAAGCAGACCACTAATGTTAAAATATTTTCCTCGAATATATATATATATATTCGTCAGGGAGATGTCTGTGGTTTCTTTGACTTGAAGCAAGGCAAACCTCCCATTTTACTGCAACCCCCTCCCGCGACATCGCGGTTAACACAGCCCCTTTCGCCCCCCGAGGCCGTGGAGAACTCTCCGGGTCAACTATGTGGAACGCACTTGACTGCAAGCGGTCGGCCGCACTGACACCCTGGTGGTGTGGGCAAGGAGGGAGGGGGGGAAGCAATGCAAGCGGGCCACCGGGCGAACGAAGGGACTTCTCCCGCCATCGACGACGACTCTCCGCGGTGAGGGAGGGAAGGAGAGATAGAGAGAGGATGAGATGGAGGGAGGGTCTTCCACGATGGGTCGATATTCTTCCCCTCTGGCACACTACTCGCAAGGGATGGCGTTCGGGGGTTGGAGGGAAAGTGAAGCGGGCAGAGGGTGGGAGTGTGTGGGGTGGGTACGGGGGGGGAGGTTCGGCTGGGTGTTGGTCGGAAGGGGAGGGGGATGGTATGGTGGTTTGTAAGTGGTGGGATGGAGGGAAGTCGACCATCCTCCCTCCTCTTGCCACGTACTTTTACGAGCAAGGAGACAAACCTGGGCAATAAAATGCTCCGGTTTTGATGGCCACGCGTTCGATTCTCGCTCACCTCGCCCTCGCCCCCTCCCCTCCCTCCCGCTCACCTCAAAAGACGAACCCCGTAGTGTCGGACCGGGAATATAAAAAGAAATGACAAGAGCCGAAACCGAGAGGGGGAAGTCAGTCACTCGTGGTGTCCCGCATGCGCCGACGATTGGGGGGTTGCGCGCCAGAGGACAAAGTGGACACGAGCATCGCAGTCGGAAATTCGAGCTGCTTGAGCGAGCGTGAGATATTGAGAGTGCTCTGAATGGACGTGGATCGGATGCACTGGTTTAAGAGATGAGAGAAAAAACCTGAGGGAAATGTGCGAAACTGTTTCGGTCAAGTTAGGATTAAAAGTATCCCTAGGCGAATTACCAAACTGATTTGAAAAAGAAAAAAATACTATTATGACGTATCAAAGAGATGCCTGAGAATGGGATAAAAAAATATGGAAAACGTGAATTAATAGAGAAAATGTATTTAAGAGAACACATTATTTTATTGTATTGAAACTTAGTTATACTGCGATTAGTATAAATGTCAGCGTATGCCGGTACTTGTTCACTTTATGGGGAAAAAATGGTGCGTGTGTGGAGTATGGAAATGTAGTGAGTAGTTCACTAGAGAAAAAATAATTGCATTCACGGACAAAATACGAGTTTGGAGATTTATACTACACTAATTGTGTAACTTAAGGTAAATAAACAAAGGTCCAATGATCGACTACATATTTAGTGATAATACATATTACATATATAATAATATTATATATATAATATATATATATATATTTTATACACACACACACACACATATATATATATATATACATATATATATAAATTAGACAGCAATACAAAACATGAGAAAACATAAAAGGAACACTCCCACGATATATCTTGATAATTTCGACGGACTCTAACTCCGTCTTCTTCGGAAGATCAGTTAGGACTTACATATATATATATATGTATAATTTTTTTATATTTAATATATATATATATATATATATAAGTCCAAACTGATCTTCCGAAGAAGACGGAGTTCGAGTCCGTTGAAATTATCAAGATACATCGTGTGAGTGATCCTTCTATGTGTTCTCATGTTGTGTGTTGCTGTCTAATTTAAAAATATTTAAAAAATATATATATATTCACACACGAAATTCCGCCATATCGCGAAAAAATATTATATATATATATATACATATATATATATATATATATATACACATACATATATATATGTGTGTGTGTGAGTGTGTGTGTGTGTGCGTGCGTGTGTGTGTTAATGTTTTTATCCCAATTTCACAAAGTAATTTACGTAAGACTGCATTCAGCAAAGAATTTGTCCGAAAGTGTCAGTAATCACGAAATCACATCAAGTGCAGTGATACGTCGTGATATACATGTAGGTAATGAAAATAATATATCTAAGCTAAATTTATATGAGTTTTTTTAATGTATGGATTCAGATGACCCATGGATCAAATCCAAAATAATAGCATCGAGTCGTATATTGAGTTGATTTTAAATTTAAATATAAAACTTTTACGTTTTCTTTCTCCATTTCATTCCTTTTCCATAGTCAAGAATTCATTTGCCGAGCGCAAATTATTCAAAATTTGTACATAATCTCGGTGAATAAGTAAACTTTATTTTATATTCACATTCATATTTCAAGATAAATCTTACTTACCCAAATGTCACAACGATAGAGATATTTCCTATGGTTACGGTGGATATTTGGTGTAGATTTGAAGAGCAGATAGCAAGCATTCGCAATTTTAGTTATTTCCCATGGATATTTTCAGGGTCTGTTGTAGCCGCTTGCTTCCACGAGCGTATCGGAATATTCTGCTACTTTAAACAAGAAAGTTTCGTTAGACTATCAAATCGCCTCTGCCTCGTGACCTCATATACTCTCCTCAAAGCAAAAATAAAATAAAGAAACCTTGCATTATTACGAGAAACGAAAAATCCATTCGATAACACGAGTAGGTCAATCATTCCAAATACCTTTGATATGTTTTTATTGAAAGGGGAGCGAATATAAATCGTAATAAATATTTATATAATAAATATATATCTTAATAATCTTTCGTGCTAGCTGTACGATATAAAACTGGCATATCGTTAGCAACGTTTGAATACCTGACGTAATTCTAATCCTATTTTACGTTTGAATTAGTATTAGAAGGGTATGCCCAACGGCTATGTGGATCGTCACGCATCATCGATTAATCATTTTGCTCCCGACCTGATAGTGATTCATAACCCATATCTGTACCTCATTTATACGCTATTTAATTATTTTAATTAGTGCAATATGAAAAAATCTCATTACATTCTTATGAAGTGTAAATAAATGTACAGGCGTACGAACATAATCTGTGAATGAATTTAAATAATTATTTCGAGAAAGAGAAATTATATAAACTGCCTCTTGCAGATACATTCGGCGTGCATGATTTAGTAACGATAGAATGTAGCTTGGGTCCAAGAAGTTAAAGGAATGTAATAAGCGACGTACGAATAGTGTAAAACTCAAAGGGTGACCTAATCGGGCGTAAACTTCAAAAGGGCGATGGGGAGATATTGGAAAGAAAGATGAACAGCAAGGAAAAGCTAAAATTATACTAAAAATTGACAAAAAGAGCCTTCAAAGAATGAAGTAAAGTGAAGCAAAGGCATTCAGAAGGAAATATGTAGAACCGAGAAAAAACGGTAAATTAGCGAAGTTGGAGGAAAGTATAAGAAATCAAGAAATGAAGATTGACGGCGACAGTTGTAACAAGATAAGGAAAGAGATTAGCTGGAACACGAGAAAGGTCAAGGAAGAACACATGAAGTATTCATATCGAAAAGCACAAAACAACGTTACAGAAGAAAGATTTTTTCAAAACCTTAAGTATACGCAAGGAACTAATTCCACGGACATGAAGTACTCACGTTATGTTGGAACGCAATTTCGCAGATTTTTTCAGATATTTGGTTTGCACATTATCATGAAGAAAATAATTGGGAAGAGTGTTTCAGAGAGCTATTCGATAGAAAAGAATAACGTAATCAAATTGAGTTACACAATGATGAAGAAGAAGATAAAGCCATTAAGACATTTCGAAGGAATAATTCGATACCTCAATTAAGGAATCGCGCATAACAAGAAGACAGACAAAATCGATTATCTCTCCTCGGAGCTAATTAAAATGCAGCAGATAAGACTCTTGCCTAAATACACGAGCTAATCAGCGACATGTCTTCCTCCAAAATTGCCGTAATTTCCATTAACTTCCGAAAGAACTCGAAATAACCTCCTTCCGGTATGTGGCAGGAAGAAAATTTTCAAAGATTTTCCAGACATCCGGATGGAGAGACATGTGTCGAAGATCTTGACAAGAATCATTCTTACTCAATTGAAATGACAACTGGCAAAATGTTTACATCCCAGCCACATTGGATATAGAAAAGGCAAAGGTGGAAGACAAGCCTCATAATCTTCTCACAAACTTATAAGGCAACGGAAACCAAGCAGGTATCATCTTTTATTTCATTCGCAGAATTAGAGAAATCATTCGATTGTGTCGACTGAATCTGGAAGGCATATGGTCACCATGGGATGACTGAGTCTATGAAAACTCAGTAAGGGTCAAATGATTATAATCAAATTGGGAATAAACGTTTCATAATCAGGACTACCAATTTCAGCCTTCACTTTCAACTTTTTCCGCGAGAATCCATTTATTGAGACAAAAATAACGCCATTAATATATATATAACAATTGGACGGTAAAAAAGATATTACGTAAAAGGACTTTGTGTGTGATATGTATGGAATTACAAAGTCAATAATTTTATTTCATTTCAATACGTCAAAGGACCGTCACACTTCAGAGAGTTTGAGCTTTCAGCCTTCTTATGTGTGTGTGGGTGTTTGTGTTTGCGTGTGTGTGTACGTGCGAGTAAGATAAATAAAATTGTGTTCGCGTGTGAAAAAATATCTAATCCCATACCTCAGACAAAACACGAAAACTTATTTTGATGGATGAACATTCATCTCGCATCAGACTAGCCAAATTTTACATGTCAGAGTAGGAGAAAGAGGCTATTTAATTACAAAAATTGCCATCTCTCTAGAATATCTGGCACTCAGAACTTCGCACAGCGAATGCCTTTACCTTGCAGAGTACGGAGAAGCATGATAAATTTAACGATCTTTTTGTCCGCAGCCGAAAGTTCTACCCATTAATGTAACAAAACTTGTAATTTCACGATAGTTCTAGGAAGCACCTTTTCGACGAGATTTGTCTCGGACTAAATGTGACTGACGTTGTGATCATCGATCAGAACGGAGAGAACTCATTTGGCAGATGGAAGAATCTGATCGTTCAATTGGGGTGCACTCCCTGGATAATATAAACTTCAAAAAGGATTATATGGCGTACCATGAATTGTATTAACTCCACCAGGCGTCAATTTGTGGATCGCTTCCATGGTATAATTTTAACCAAACTCTGCAATTTTCCACACTGTTTTATTGTCCCAAAACATTGTTTTTTTTACCTTTTATAATGGTGTCGAGACGCTTAAACCGCGGTTCAAACAATAAAATAATGCTGAGTATCAAATAATTATAGGTATTCAATGTAGTGGGTATCAAGAATCTATTCATTCCGACTAATACTACATTCACTGAATGCAGTTCGCAGAGGATAAAATAAAATGAAAATAAATGCTGGGACTGAATCGGAATATCCTCACTTTTTCTGCGCTAAATTTGACTGAGCATGCGGCACATGTGATTAGAATGTTGAGGGGATCTATTAATAAAATTCTATCGATCAAAGCAACACGATATTTCCCATTTAACGTTTCTATTAGGAGTAGAACTCACGAGGTCGTTGGCCTGAATCGACCCATCGGATTTGAACGTTTAGTGATGGACGATCATTTTACTATTTTGTCGATGTGATCAGCTACTAAAACCACTTAATGTGACTTATCATGAGGATAATATCCCTTGTACAACTTTTTGCCCCAGAATTAACCGTTTAAAAAAAAGAAAATATTTATTCACTTGACTTTCCATACAATATATATTATTTTACGCAAATTGAGTAATCCTATTAAAAAAAATATAGACGGCAATTTTCGTTTTGGACCAATTTTCATTAAAACCTATAATTTCAAAAAATATTTCAATTCATTCGTGACCCACTTGTATGAAAATACGCCTCCAATTGGACTGCATTAATGCAATGCTCCGTGAAAAAGTAGAGCGTAAGTCTGCAGAGCAGACTCTGCAGACTTACGCTCTAGTTTTTCACTGGGCGAATGAATCCTTTATTGTGTGTAGGAAACTCGTTTCATAGTAATGCAAAACTAATATGATTCAGGAACAATGGGGAGATATTTTAAGACTAGAATTTCAGTGAAGTGCGCACATAAAAGTTTAACGTGATGAAGCGCAATTAGCATAGGCTCGTATTTATTCCCGGACTTTAAAAGACGAAGAGATAACTTTAAGAAATGGAATTATGAAAGAATATGGCCAGTATGAAATGATGATAATATTCTATAAGCTGTTATGGTACTTGTTCGAGGTGTTTCTAAAGCATTAAACATGAAATCATATTTGAATAAATATAGATTTTGCCCAATCAATGCCTAATGACCAAATCTTCATCGTATTTCCTTCGTTAAATTTGCTTATTATAGAGATTCATCTTCCTTCTTTCACCAACAGCTTCACAATAGGAAGTCGCCGATGCCAAAGTATCAATAATGATGAAATAAATCTTAAAGAAAATATTTTATACACCAATTAAAACACTTATATTGAAACCTCATGGTAGGGAAACTGTGATAATTTTACTTTTTCAAATTAGCCATTACTGTGAAAATAGAATATTTCGAATAGATATTTGTGTTTGTGAAAAAAGTAGAGCATATTATAACCCTCAAACCATTATTGCTGGTAGTAGTTATTGGATTGGGCGACCGACAGTTAAGGTTATTTGAACCTTTAGAGATAGGCTGGTTATTCGATAGGGGGACGGCATATTCCTACTCTTAACTAAAGGCACCAAGTGGTACAAAGTGTAGCGTCCCATCCGACGGATGTCGTATTCCCCTTGAAGTTCTTCCCAAATAGCACCCCACGTAGGGTTCGGGATACAAATGAAAATGGAAATGAAACTTAAACACGCCGGGGTAATCATAATTATTCAATGAATAAGTAAAGTAAGGAGATTTCGTAGAGCCTTTGCTGCAAAAGATGAGATATTGGATGAATATTTCATGTGTTATGACAGAGGAGTGTTGATTGAATACACCGCTAATAGACAGGTACGAAATACGGAAGAATAAATATTTCGTCGGGAGTCGAATCATCAGATAAGAATATCGTCTTTTCTCATTGTTTTGAATGAAGAAGATATCAATGGAATGGAAAATATCACGGGGTATGGGGTCGTTAAGACATGTATAGCCATCAGAAGTTTCAGGAAAAGGAGATCTTGGATGAACAAATGCACACATATTCCTGATGGGTGACAATTGAAGGACACAAGGATGAAGAATTAATGAGGAACTGAGTAAAAGAGTTTTCTACCAGAAATCGAGATTTTATTCTAATGTCCTTCACTCAATAGAAAATTGTGTAAAGTAAATCAAGATATTTCTTTGCCTCTACGTACACATTTTTGTTTTAAATTTCAGATGATCACTAGTTATTATGCCATATATATTTTAAAGATGTTAAATATGAAAAAATATGCCCGCAGAAAGCAATTAATTATCCAGGAAATTTACATTTTCTATTCCAAACGTTAAATTTGCTCTTCAATGCCTGAATTAAGCGGATGGTGTTTTTGGCAGGGGATCGTGGAGCACTGGACTCTTAACCGTGGAGCGTCTGGACTCCAATTACGGTCGATGTCCCCAGACGAGGGAGGGGGTTTGGGTGAAGTCGGGCAGTTCCAGTTCCAATATACAACAGATTAACCGACCGGTAGGGAGGCACGTGATAAGGACTCGATCTCCGGTACGTTCCCGCTCGTCATTTCACCCTCCTCTCGGATCGAAATGAATAGATTGGTGAAACCTTCCACGAAACCCTCTCCCCGATTCCACTGACAAAAATAAAAAACAGAGTCGCGTCCTTCGACGAGCACAGAGACCATAAAAAAATTCGAAAGACAAAAAAAATTCAAAAGAGCGAATGAAAAAGGACGCGAGGTTGGGAAAAACGTTCGGGAGGTGAGCGTTCGATATAAACGCTTCGCTTCGTCTGCATATACACAAAACAAGTTAGGTTCATTCGTTTGTCGGGACACGGGAATGCACTCCGGGGTAGTCGTTCGTCGGAATGGAACGCCATCAACGGGCGAGTCGGGTAGTCGACAACAGAGGAGAGAGAGGAAGCGAGGCAAAGCGGGGAGGAGAAAAAAAATGAAGCCGAGAGCGCGGCACGTGTGTTAATAGGGCTAATCGACGCCATATCTTCGACCGCATCGCTCCGCGGCTCGCTGTGCTCTTTTTTTTTACTATTCCTCGCGGAGGATCATCATCGGTCGTGAGATAGGACGAGAGTGCGCGCGGTATCAACCGAAACCAACCAACCAACCGACGCAAACCGACCTTACTACCCCCCTTCCCATTCACCCCCCAAACGACGCCACCCTATCTAGAACCCCCTCCTCTCCCCCTTTCCCCGCCCTCCGACTGTTTATGCAAAGATAATCTCCGGGGCGGGACGAGGCTTCCGCGCGCCCCGCGCAGGCATTGGGACTCCCTGGGGAAGGAGGGAGGGACGATCTCCTACTAGGGAGAGGAGTGGCAAAACGGTATTTGCATCTCGGCGTGGGCGTCAGGAAAACCCCGGCATCTCGTGCGAACGCTGGGTGTAATCAGTGGGGAAGTAAAGCGGTCGGATGCCTTTGATGGAAAAACAAAGTACACCACCCACTGAACTTTTTTGAACTTTTTTTGCAAAAAACCTCCTTACTTCCTCCGAAAACCTAACCCCAGGCCTAGGGAATGTTAATGCATGCAGTGACGTCATAATTTACTTCCAACTTCTGAAAGCCAATTGATAGCGTAAATCAAAATGGCAGGCTATCAAAAACATCTCGGTATTAATCATCACTACCGCGGGTTATCAATCCGAGGATTGATTTGGAGCAACTCCCAACAATCTATGCCGAATTCCCTACTCATCACTTCGTTTCCTCATTACTCCTTGTGCTAACATCCTCCATTACATATTTCTCTTTATCCCTCATGGGGAATACCCTTCTTCCGTATTATTATCTCTCCTCCATGTTTCCTTTGCTTTTTGTTCCAGTAAACTATCATGCCTCGTGATATATTTAATTCATTTTTTTATTTTCCTTGAAAATTGACTCAAAATATATTGGAATAAATGCCATCACATAGATTTTAAATGTAGTTTCTTTTTAATTTGGGATATAATGTGACGTAAAGAGAAAATCGAATGTTGTCACAAGAAAAGTGACTTGCCTCCCTCATTTCCTCATCTGATGTGTTAGTTTCACTCACCCTAGCGCTTAGGCCCTCGTAAACTCCGTCCTTTCCCTTTAAAATCAACCTTACCACTGTCATGAGTGAGGATCCTGCATATTGAGTGAGGAATTTAATTTGGCAAATCTTAACAGATGCAAGAAGATAAAATAATTGCACATTATGAAGTAATGAGTTTTCTGCAGTTTTTCATGTTCAGCTTCTTCACTGTAAAGTGAGTTATCATATGATTTTAAATGAGTGATCAAAGTTTTTATAGACGGTAATGGATCGTTTTTCTTAAAATCAGTCCCTAGAAAAACATTTGGGGAAAAATGTGAATTCTCGTAATGGAGGAAAGAACACCCATGACGAACCAATATAAGTAAAAGTTTGATAAATAGTTATAATAAATTAAAATTTATTTCTTATTTGACATTTACGGTTTTAAAAATAAAAAAAATGTGACACTAACATGAAAAGTGAATGAGAAAATGAGATCTGAACGTTACTGAATGTGGAACATCTCTTTATTTTATGATACTCAAAAATATATCTGAATTAACTTTTTTTAGTAATAATCTTAATTATTTTTGTCATTGAATTATTATTATTTGGTAATCTACCGGTTAAGGTAGGTTTTTGGATGGACACAACTATCAAATAAACATTTTGTGACTCCCCACCTATCAAACTAATCTATATCAGGTCCCTCTTCATCTCTGTGTACTTCTTTCCTCCCTTCATCCCGTCCAACATCCCTATCCTGTTCCTGCCCTTACCTCGCTTGCCCAACACATCCCCTCTATTACCTTCTTCAACATTCCACTACCGCTCAATACGCCTTTCATCCATTTTTCCTTGTCATTGAACTTGGGACTTGTGTGCCACCTGACATTTGTCTATTTGCACACGTGCATTTTAATAATAATAATAATATCTATTAAAATTGATGTTACTACTGTGTTATTAAAAAATTATTATAATATAACACCGAAATGATCCACAAATTAAAAAAGACAATGCATTATAATTCTCCTTGATAACAATATTCAAAAACATAACTTTGGGACTTTTTCAACGCTACGTTTTGTAGTTATTTAGGTTTTCCGAATTGACCGCTGCAGCCTACGCGAATGAAATGTAATAAAAAAGGGAAAACTTGAGAAAACTTTACATTCATTTAATTTTTTTGTTCCTATGTGAAACATATTTTTATAATTATCAATTATTTTATAAATTTTTATACTCCTTGGTCATAAAATGGTCAAACTCCCGAGTCTACTCTTGTCGTTGAATGATTGGCGTCTTGAAACACTATCTATTAATTGCGTGTCCATATCACTCCACTAGGTGCTGAAATTTCTTTTTCTAATTGAATTTTATCTGCAAAATTATTATTCATTATGGACATCACGACGTTACATTTTTTTCTCTGGATTTCTCTACAAGCCTAATTGGTTCAATTTGATCTTTATTCAGATTATCAATTCAAATGCACCCCATTTATCAAGTAATTCACTTCAAAACCACTTACGAATACCTTCATTGGTTGCACACAACAATTATAGAATATTCCTATTGAAATTATAAAAAATACGATATGTCAAACAACAACGCATATAAATAAATGTGTTGCAAATCCATTCCGTACATCTAGTACATCTGCACATCATCCATCGAGTAATACCAAGGGCTTATGGGACACATTTGTTATGTCTTCCATCATCCAAGCCATTGGTGATTAAATCACATAGGAGAACTAGGTTATATTTAATTTTCTAGGAGCTCAAACGTTATTTTGTGTTGTTTTCTACTGCTGTGGTCAGGAATAGTGAAATGGGAAAAGTTTTCTAAGTACCGGCTTGTCTAGTGGTCAATTTCACTTAACTTCTCTCTACGGTCTCATCTAACAATGCAATGCGGGGCTTCCCTCTTCTACCACCGTTCAACCCATTGGATTTGTACTCATCCAATTCATTAAGTCCTGCACGTAATCCTCTTGCTCCTAGAGGTTCCCAACCGAGACTTTCCAGCAATAAGGCACGCCATCTGTTCGTTCATAGCGATTCTTCGCGAAATGAGCATCTGTCTACGGTATCTCTTTCGATTCTCCTGAGTACCTGCATATTTTTTCACGGTGATAATATAATATTTTTGTGCTTTTTTTGCAAAATTTATTTCGTACCACTAAAAAATAATAAGGATATAATCTACTAATATGAACCATAACTTGATCACAAACCAAGTCTCCTAAATAAATGTCCAAATGTTATAAAACTGCCAAACTACAGTATGGAATATCTCTAAATACAGGTAATAGCTTAACTATTTTTCCCTCCCCCACCACTCTCGTCACAAATTTAAAATAAAATTTGACATTCCAAATGCACTATCAAAATTTCTCTCAGCATCACGAAAGATAAAAGCGGATCCAATCAATAAAAGTCGGGTTTATCGGCTAACCTGTGACATTTGTGGTGTTTTGTACATCGATCTAATGGGATTGAGTTTCAGCATTAGAATTAATTAGCATGCTCGAGAGGTAGGGCAGGAAGAACCATCCGCAGTAGCAAGGAATCTGATTGAGTCTATTCACTAGATCAAGTTCTTTACCCTACTTCTTCTTAAATCAGCCCAGCCCAGCTTTGCAACATAAGAAGGAATTTGCATTAGCGTACGGCTTTACATTTCTCATACATTCCCTTATCTTAGCCTCAATCTTCCGTATCACACAGAATTTTTTATAAACCACACCCTCTGAGAATGTCTGACATTATTCCACCCTTCTACACACCCCCTCTCGCCCTCCACCTCCCTACTTTCCATTTTCTCCCACTCATCTCTCCTTCTCGCAGTTCACCCTATATGTGCACGAAATTGTATGGAGATAACTACCTTTTGTGCCAGAAAACGAAAAGCGTATCATGCAATAAATACTCTGGAAATTCATTCTTATGATAACTACGAAATCAATTAATAAACTGGAATCGACCTTAATCACTTACATCTTTATTCGCTTGGAAAAATTGGAGAAACGAGTATCAATCGACTTCACAGTGGTAATAGTAGGCACCAGTTTCATAGTGCGAGAAGGTATATGTATACTATATACCGCTAGATGGTAGCACAAACTTCACAGAAAATTTAATTGAATCGAGAAAATTTTGTCTTCATGCAATTTGATTGCGATCTGTAATAAGAAATAAATGCGAATGAGTGATTTCTCGTCACAAAAGTACTTGTGTATTTGATCTATTAATGTAATTGCAATGAATGCATTGCGAAAAATATTTCTCAACTTTTATTTTTGCATCGTATATTTCGTCGAATTTGGATTAATAAAAACGACATTGTCTACGAACGGTCTCTAAGTCAATAAAACAATCGACCATTTGAAAAAAAAATACTTCATGTTTCTTTTTTTTTTGGGTTCTATTAATATTGGAATTAATATTATCGGTTTAAAATAAACATCATTTCGTTGATTATGAACTGAAATGCAGTACGCATTCAAAGTATATGAGAAAAATTTATTCACATGAGGATTTTATGTATTCAAGAAAGGAGCAAGCTATAATTAGAAGATAGCAGTGTTCCTCAAATATGGCGCTGCTCCCAGAGGAAATAAAAATATGAATAATTGAAAGAATTTCACCGGAAGCGTTTCCGGTTTCTCCGGCGCTCAACGTCCTTTTCATATTATTTCACTGCTGCTTTTATTTGAAGTTTGGCCGCGGATGTCGGTAGTCATTTTTTATGCCATCAAAGAGGACGCCACAGTTTATCAAATAAAATATAACCGCTACAATATCTGTTCATCTTGAGCCAAGGGCACAGTTCTTACATCATCAATTATTTACTAAGTTTTTCGGTTGAGAGAAACAAAGAAGACATCCCTAAAAGATGAAAATCAACAATTTCAAAATAATGTACACGTATTTAAGTTTTTTAAAATTCTGAAATATGTAAAGAAAAATCTTCACTGAAAGTTTCTTTTATTGATTCTATGTGTACGCATGTATTTTATTTTTTTATTGAGTGTATGAGTGATTTCGTTTTCAACTTCGAGACAAAACTTTCGTCTTTGAAAGTCGTATTTGACGTTTCAAGTACATGCCAACATAATTATTTCTTAGCCAACAATTATTTTATTTTTAACTCATTAAATTAATACTAATTATATAAAAAAAACAATTCTTTGCTTTCAAAAGTTTCTTGGTGCTCAGCGAATAGGTAATTCGTTTCAACTGCCATAGAAATTGAGTGGGTGGTATACTGAACCATATTGATACGACGTCTTGCAAATCTTATCGTATAAAAATATCTGCTCAGAGATATTGAGGATATATTTCTGATCAAAAAATATAGGACTCCATTCCTTTCATTCCGATTCAGAATAGATTAAACCACTAATCTCGATCTCGAATTACCGACTCAAAGTTTTGTCAAGATACAATGAAAGTAAGCATTACCGGATTTAGATCCACAGCTAAAAAATGAATGAATTAGAGATGGATCAAAGATTACATACGTGCTACAATAAAAAACTCTGAACATTCATTAACTGAAATAAGTTTGGTATAAACTGTAATATCGCTATGCAAATTTGACCGAGCTTCCGTGGTACGAGACACCTTAGCCCTTAAAGTTAGGCATTCAGCCAACGTTTTCCAACATGTGCGATACTCCGACATCTACCTATTGGCTCATGTTTACATTACGGAACGAGATCTACGTCACACCTCGTGAGGATGTAGGACAAGGAGTAACAGGACGCTGGCCTGTGACGACATGATTGTTGGGGAAACGTGATGAGATCAAAAATTTCATGCATAGAATGAGAAGCTTATGTATCACCATGACAATTGTTGGGTTATATTAACATTGGTTTTGTTTTGGTCGCGATTTTAAACATGTATAATGAGTTTTTAAATGCATTAGTGGGATAATCGAGGATTTTTCTCCTTGCATTCTCATTTATTCGTTCCTCTCCATGTCCGGAGCATAAACACTGACCCCTTTTCTCTATAAAAGTTCATCATTGCTTTCTATCTTCACCTAACATATTCCAAGAAGCGTATGGCAGTGGGTGTCCGGGCACATCATGAATAACAATAGGTAAGTGGGAAGGATTTATAGAGGAGATACGTGTTTATTTGTAACTGTTTGTGTTGTGGTGGAGAAAATTTTTGCGGGAAAAAATGAGTTCTTCAATATATATATATATATATATATATATATATATATACATATAATTATATATTGAAGAACTCATTTTTTCTATATATATATATACACGAGGTCGGTTCAAAAAGTATCGCCAACTTTTGAATTTCCGGGGGTTACGTATATTTGATTTTCGAATATTTTTATGTTTGATTTTGGTGTTCCTATCGCTTTTACTTATATCTATTGACATGTGAACGAATATATGTTCGCCATATGAGCGAGTTTTCATGTTTGAATGTGTGCACACTGTATATACACCCACACAAACACACATATATATACACACGTGTCTGTGTGTTTAGATATTTATATTCGTCCTTTATGTGTGTTCCTTTCGCATTTCCTTATCTCTATTTCTATGTGAATGAATATGTGTTCGCCGTATGGCGGAATTTCGTGTTTGAATGTGTGTATATATATATATATATATATATATATATATATATATATATATAATTCTTAAAAGAGTAAAGATTCTACTTCACTCTCTTCTCTTCCTATCCCTTTACACGCAAGTTCACACAACCTATCATTTGACGAATGCTTTTCCCTAACAGTTCTAGAATCCCTACCCGATTCAGCCACCAACATAGAGGTGAGAACTCGCGAATCCGCATACATCCTATATTTCCGATCCTTTAAAATTCCCACCCTTAACCGACATCTTTAATTTCCTTCCTAAACCTTCCGCCCCCCTACCCTCCCCAGGCATTCTTCCCTCAAGACCTCTCAGTCTGCCCTGAAGAAGGCCTCGGAGTAGGCCGAAAGCTTAAATCATCTACAGTGCGAGTGTCCTTTTTACGTGTTATCTGTTTTATTCTGTGTTATATTGTGCCGTCCAAAAGTAAGTTATATATATATATATACATATATACCACTGCTTTTATGTCTGATAGACGAAATATGCATGACGTGACGTCAGGTGGGTTAAAAAACTTATTTATATAAACTATATGTTTTCTTAAGTGCACTAAAAAAACAGGTTGTGAGGGTAACTGAGAGATTCTTGACATAGCTACGCCTACACAATTACCCCTGAGGAATGGCAGTAGAGGAAAAGAAAATCTGTAGAATTAACGTTGTTTTACTGATGATAAACTCATCTGAGGATTTATCTCTGATGTTTAATTAATACTCCCTCAGTACGAAATATTAAAGTGAACCCCACAAGTAAATATCTTATGTTGGTATTTCCAGCTCACCAAAATTACTCACCCTCTTCCTCTTAAGCAGCTGTTATACAGTTGTGACCTTCCGATCTTAGGTTACTCACTGCTCATCCTATCGACTGCCTACCCTACCTCACTCGAGTTACTAAATCGTCTGGTCAATTTACTTCTAGTCATTCTCGGTCGTCGCGTTCCCCGACTCGGAGTAAGCTTCAGTGAAGACCTTTTGACATCCACTGGCCTTTCATGCCTAACAATCAGCACTGAATGGCAGTTGACCTCTAACCACTGCATTGTTTGAAGGAAGACCATTTCTACTTGGAGGATTACCCCCGCCCCTTTTAAATCCGTAACCCATCACCCATCGCTCACAATACTATTCCTCCAAATACCACCTCCTGAACTTCATCAATCCATTCCCCAACGAACCCTATTCCCACTGATCCCCTCCCTACTCGATACCCTCACCGTCGATTGTCCTGCCCTCAGGCTCTTCTCCTCACGCTACCCCTTAAATCTCCCTCCTACGTAGAATGCAACTCAGGTCATTAATCTGTTTTCGCTCCGAGTTAATTTCGAGATTGATATCTTCTCTTGCGTTATGCATCATTTTAATTTGACTCAACAGCTACGCCATTGATTATTTTGTTAGGATCTGTTAATAAAACCCAATATAAAGGTCCTTCCCCTTGTTTTTCTATCTTATTACATCGAGCAAAAATTTAACGAGATTACGTAAAGGAAATATTTGAGAATTCAAATGTTTTAGTTCACGGAGAGAGTCTCTTTATTGGGGACAACACAGCTATACACATACAAAGGAAAAAGAAGACCGGATTAAGATGTCATACACTTAAGATAAGTGGACGAAAAATTTACAAACCCTTGAAAAACCAGAATACAAATAAGATTTAAGCCTAAATACGATGTAGGACGGGTTACCTCGAAATAGAAAGGGTGGGAAAACATCGAGAAAAGGTGTAGATTTACTGCTTGGACAGGAAGATCCCCAGTATTTTGAGGGATGCAGTGAGCAGAAACGGAATGGCTAAGAAGGGTAATACCTGCATCCTCTCTCAATACATAATTACTAACAGCAAAGAGTATAAGCGTAATCAAGCGCAATTATTCAATTAAAATTAAGTGGTTAGCTTTCTTTTCTACGGCTGTGAGAACTGAGTGGTAGAAGAAACATGGATAAGAAAATTTTGTGGAACGAGGGTGATGCGATGCTACTCGAGAAATAACTGGATTATTTACAGTCCGTTCAACAGGACCATCACCGACTTTATTTTACTATCGCCTACAGTCAGACTATGAATTGCAAATTTAGTGCGATAGAAGTTGTATGAAAATCAATATAAATAAAAGAAAGGTTATGCGATTTGCCAGAGAGACAAAGGCAAAGCTAAACATTAAAATAGGAGGGCAAAAATTAGAGCAGATGGAACAGCACCAGTTATCATGGAAGTGTTTTGGCCCAAAATAGTCAAAGCAGTAGGGACATAAGGAGAAGAATTGCACAAGGCTCTCACGAGGAGGAGGAAGTTGATGACAGGAAAGCTGAGTAGGTACGAGAAGAGTAGTAAGTAAGGGGAGAATGTTAGGCAAACGAGGAGGGGGTACGAATAGGATAGAGATGTTGGACGGAATGAAGGGAGGAAGGAAGTACACAGAGATGAAGAGGGACCTGATGTAAACGAAATATTTATTTGGTACTTTTGTCCATCCAAAACCTGCCTTAACCGGTAGGTTACTTGATGATAACTTTAAGACCCTAGATGCAAAATAACTCACCTAGACGGGAAACCAACCCACGGTTTTGGAACAGGAGACGGGGTATCTAGCCATCATTCAAAAGAAGATTGATTTATGTTAAATGGATTGTCAAAAATGAAGAAATATTTCTGAGCAAAGAAAGAATCCTATGGAGAATGCATGCAAAAAGAAGATGAAGGCTGAACAAATCTCAATACGTGGCAGCCTACCGAAAAACAAAAATGGAGGAATATATAGGAATGGGGAAATTTACAGAGGATGTCTATGGGTGAGAGGGAGTACGAGACGCAGGTAATGGAAAATGTCAGTGATATATAGCATGAGAGAATAAAGTGAGGTTGGCAGATTGGAACGGGACATATAGTATTGGAGAAAGGCTATATGAATAAATCGTCGGAGTGACAACCCATAATGATGATCGGTAAATAAAATAAAATATATCCGGTGCTTTAACGACCGACTCGTTTTATAAGTCGATAATCAAATTGAACCTCTTATCAGACGACTGCGTATTCATTAAAAACCAATTTATTTGTAGGGAGAGGGTCCTCGTTGTCAGATTCCAATTCGAGTCTGACCTCTTTCTCTCCGCACATCGTAACCGATATCAATGTTTTTCAAAATTATTTTAAACAAAAATATCTTTATATATATATATATATATAAATATTCATATGGAAATAGAGACAAGGCAAAGGGATAGAATAACATAAAAGCCGAACTTAGGAGAAATGGGGAAGACGGAATCTAGCAGATCACAAGCGGTAAATATTTTCTTGTTCCGGTCAAAGAAATATTTTTAAACTTGTGATCTCGATTCCGCCTCCCCCATCTCCCCAGTAATCTTCGTTTATATGTGTTCCTATCCCTTTTTCTTATGCCTTTTTCCATATGACTGAAATATATATATATATATATATATATAATCTTGAAAATGACGCTCTCCGGCGACGCACAAACACACAAACACTAAGATAATAAATATTACACACACAGGAACATAAAAGAAGCACACTTACAGTAGATATTTACGTTTCGACGGCACGGCCGTCATCATGTATGTATATATATATATATATATATATATATATATATATATATATATATATATATATATATATATATATACATACACAGGGAAAGGAACTGGCCCCCCTACCCTGATGTGTGAATATTCACACGCCGTCGGGCTTGGTACATGGGTGAGCTCTACCATCACCTACTAAACCGACCTTCGGGTTGATTACTGTGTTATATACATATACATATTCAAACTTGAAAATTCCGCCATACGGCGCACAAATATTCATTCAAACAGAAATAGGTATAAGGAAAGGGGATAGGAAAACACATAAAAAGCGAACACAGGACATGTGGGGAAGGCGGTTTTTGAGCAGATCACGAAAGTAAAAATATTTCCTTATCCGGGATATCCCGGATAAGGAAATATTTTTACTTTCGTGATCTGCTCAAAAACCGCCTTCCCCACATGTCCTGTGTTCGCCTTTTATGTGTTTTCCTATCCCCTTTCCTTATACCTATTTCTGTTTGAATGAATATATATATATATATATATATATATATATATGTATGTCTGTGTGTGTGCCATGAAACGTACGGTTCCTATTCTCTATGATACTATATGCTTTCTAACCAACTGTCCCCTCCTCTTGTGTGTATTGTCTATTTCTCCTTTGTTGGGTGGAACAGTTCCCTAAAGCCTTCCTTTGGCAAACAATTCGGAGCACTTGTGCGTTTTAAAAAACATCGCAGATCTCAGTGTAAATTAGGTTTCCTTGGTGGTGTAGTTGGTAGCACATCCGCCCGGCAAGTGGAAGGTCCAGTGTTCAAATCCTGGCTAAGGAAATATTTTACATTTGTGATCTGCTCAAAAAATGTATACTTGATAAGTATATATATATATATATATATATATATATATATACATACAAATGGATTCCTACAAACCGAGCAAAAAAACCAAACCGAGGAAACTCGCAGAAATGACGCGTTGCAATACTCTTTTCATTGGCAATATGTGCAGGAACCATTGGATCTTTTTTTTACTCTATCACTTCGTCAGTCTAACGTTTTCTCTCGTTCGTTCAGCACACAAGCACGAGGAGGACGTGTAGGTTGAGTATGTCGTTGCAGGGTCTCGAAATAAACTCATTCTCATTGGCTATGGAAATCGTCCCCGCTCTATCCTTCAAAGAGTGATGGAGGAGAATCCCCCCCCCCTGTGTGAGCACGAGAGAGGCGGTTGCATAGCGACGCGGCGGCGTGGGCGCGACGAAAAAAATCTAATCTCCTCCGACAGAGCGGAGGAAGTTTTTTCCCCGCTTCCGTCGAACGTGGTGACCTTTGACCGATCCCGAGCGACACCCACGTGCGGCCTTCCTTCCCCTTCCCCTAAACAATAATCCCACGTGGGCACATCGGAGCGTAATGGATGTGGGTGCGTGGGAGTTTACGTTGTTACCGCACCATCATGGTCCCCTCCTGCCTCTCGACCGACGCTTCCTCCAAGAATATTTCCGCAAAGTCCCCATTTCGGGGAATTGGAGGCGCCCTCCGCGAGAAGTCTACCCCCGCCAGACCCACACGTCCGCCCCCCACCGCGCTCGAATCATTATTTCAGGGTGGGTGGCATTGAATCCCAAACTCCGCGCCCCTTAATCCCAATGTTATAGGGTGGAGGGTGGTCTGGTGTCGAGGCACCAGAGGGACTGGCGTCCACTTCACCGAAACGAACGTTTATTAACATTCCTCAAATAAATCTTTCTGAATATGCGCCCGTTAAAGACGGGAATGGCAGACGATTTATTGCCTTTCTAGCGTACCTTGGAAAAGATGTTACTTGATCATAAAATATTTGTATAAAAAGTATCGGTAACAATTTTTTCAGAACGTCGTTTAAGTGTACGCATGATGGAAAATCGTATTGGAATCGATAAAACGACAGTGTACACCAATATCACTGAAAATTTGGCGATGTAAATGATCTACGCTTAACTCGTCCCGATGGTCTTGACAGACGACCAAGAGCAGAGTTAATTGTCTGCTAGCGAAGACATTCTGCAACGAGTTGAAGAAGATCCGAAATCCTTGGACAACAACAGCATATTTAACATTCTCAAAAGTGAAAACTACACTCAAATGACAATACCATAGCACCCTAAGTGCCATCAAATAAGCATGCTTGCGTATCATTAAGGACTTTCCGGAATCTGCCTGCCAGGGAACCTTGGAGTCGAGGAGAAGCCGCTGGAAAAAGTGTGTCGACGTTCAAGGGATATACTTTGAAGAAGTTTGAGGCAATGCAGCCATAGCTAAAATAAATATTTTTTCTGAAACTTTTTCCGATAATTTTTTACAATGCATAATTTAAACCAACAGTTCTTGATTTTTTTGTCACATATTTTGGAAGCTTAAGAGAGAGGATGGGAAATTTATGTTCGATTGAAGAAACTGGCTTCCAGTATTGGAATCAGCCCTGGAAAAGTAGATGACAGAAGGAAAAAAACCTACGGAGCTTATCTTTGGAGGCCGAAGGTCTAATGAAGGTCAAAATGGCAATTACAGTGAAAAATTAAGAAATACAAGAGAAGCAGCGAAAAAACAACAAAGGGCATGTCAAAAAAAAAAAGCTAAACAAGATGAATTGGATACGCCTAGAGGTAAAAAAACGTTTGTAAGGAGTATAAGGAACGGTCAATTAAAAAGACTAAAGGAAAATCCGTACAGACCAATTAGTGATAGAATCAGAAAGGGGAAGAATAAGATTTAGTAGTCAACTAATTTTCGGATTGAAATAGTTAAGATTGACCATACGAAAAAAAAATTCTGTGAAAACGTACGTTGCTTCTTTTTGTAAATATTTATTCCATAATGTATCAAAAATAAAGATATAGCCAAATGTCTTTTTTCTGAACCATAATAATTGATTAATTTCCGAACTAATTATTCTAAATTATAATAATCTATTTTCATCAATATTATTTTTCATGTGAAAACACAATATTTATCACGATCATCAACACTATTAATCAAAAATCAATATCTAATCGGACTGAAATTTAAGATTTGTGCAAAATTTATGTAGAATATTGTTGTTAAGATGACATTAAACAAATAAGCTGCATATTCCACACACAAGAAAGTTAATCTAATCATATTCGTCAGAAAATTGCAGTTCTTTTTAAGATATATTGGATTGCTCTTGATTTTTTCCAACTTAATTTATACGAGGGCAGAGAGGAGAGAGGGATAAGATAAGGAATGAATGGATTATGAAATCATACGGATTAAATGAACCGTTACCGAACAATCTTGGTCGAAGTTTGCTTCAATAATTTGGTCATGCCGAGAGAATGGTCGAGGGATCACTAATAAGAAATATGAAAGGGAAGATTGAATGGTTTGATACTTAGGAAGGAAAAGACCGAGAAAGTAAGAATGTAATCTAAGAGAATAAATAGATGAGGATGCGATATTTAAAGTGAGAATTTATTGTAACTGTTCACAAGTGTATTGACTAATTTACATTGCAATTGGACAAAACCCGAGTGCCCATGTCAAGGAAAAAGTTCGTCAACCTGCATTGCCTAACTAACCCAAGCCTGCATTACCTAACTATACGTTAGCTCAGTTAAACTTCATTCATTAAACACTTGAAAAATTAATTAGGTCATATGTTTAATATCTACGCATAAATGACGACTTTTTTAGATCTTTGGAAAAGAGCCAATACAGTTCATCAAGCTACTGGTTTCTAACATTCATTTTTCGATTTATAAATAAAACCGCTGAAGCATTGGTCTATTTTTATCGTAACTTTATTTTAAAAGTTGGATCGTTTTTACCAGTCATACAATTATCATTCTACTTTCCATAAGAAACATAAGATCGAACGATTGAAACCATTCATCAATATGACGTGCGAAGGATGTATTGTAACGACAGGGAATTATGGAAGAAATTATTTTGAAGAAGAACGTTCCCCGAAATAATTTAAATTTAATATATTTTTTACAGTAAATACCGCGAAAAATAAGGCCACGAAGGGTATATACGTGAGCATGTATTTCTTCTCGCCTTAGAGATCTGGTCCTACGCATATTACAATGAATCATTGATCATGTACCATTGGATACAAAGCCGCGTGGGAGAGGCCTTAAGGTAATAACGCCCTCGCAGTTGATCTTTGCTGCGAAGGGTAACAAAGAGGAAATAAGAGGGATGGATAAGGGGAGGGAGGATAAATGAGCAGAACATTTCAAGTGGTCATCATTTCGTATGGAGTAGATACTCATTATAGATAATCACACACATAGAGGGTACTCAGCGAGATCCGCACGTGAGTAATTGGACCACGGCAATCCCTTAGATTTCTCCATTCAAGCGTTTGTTCAATTGATGAAACGGTTCGTAGCATTTTTCGTTGTACGGGAATCAGTAGCGAACGTGCTTCGATTTTAAGTTCCACGAGATTCGTTTGCTTTGAAATATAGGCACTCTCCACTCAAATTCTCCATTCTCCCTTACCCTAGACTTGAGCCTTGACAACCTCTGACCTCTAACTAGTGACCACGGTTTGGTGGAGTGGATACGGTATCAAATCTTTCTTTAAAATTTCCCCTTTCAAGCACAACAAGCACAGAAAGGGCAGAATATTATTTCCATTAAATGATTGAGCCTCACTAACTGAAGTTCCTCTAATGTTTACTCAAGGATTTCATATATTTTGATCGTCATTCCTCAATGTTTGGTATCTTTATATCAATAAGTATTTCGATTACATAATATATGTATTTCAAGCTGATCGAGTCAAATTACGGATGAATTACTCATCAAGTCTATCAAAATATTGATTTGAGAGGCAAGGGCAAATTTCACCTCAAATTAAGACCTAGAATTTGCAAAATTCACGCATTGACAGGGTAATAGTTAGAGCTTCTTTTCCTGTGACGTATGTAGTTTTCCAGGAGGATCTAATAGCTAAAAAAAATTGCACAGCTACAGTTAAGTTGGGAGTGTCGCGTCAGCTGACATCAAACCTGGAACCCTTGTGTAAAGAGACAAGTACTCTCCTCACTATCTATCCCACTTCTTCGGGGCAACAGATCTCTAATCTTTGGACCGCCAATAATAGCCACTTGCTTTATAATTGCTAAAATACAGTTTGATTTAAGTACAATATTTGAAAAAATATTTTCAGGATCGTCGCTACAATACTCTCAACACGTGGTTCATAAAAATTACATCTTATCTAAGGCAGCTGTTGAAATAATATACGCTTTAGGAAATATTATCAGTCAAAATGCAAAAGCTTGTATATTTTTCGTTAACTTTGTTATCCTTTTCAAAGCAGCTCTGAAAAAAAGTCCATCTCACTGGTTACGACTACTATCTTGTATGTCTATCGTTTTCAGTGTTTCAAAGAGAGAAAATAATCCATTAATACCAACGTATTTCTGTCCACATCTGAATACGTATTATATATTTATTTAATTAAACAGCTTTACTTTGACGTCAGAAAGCTTTAAAATACACACACACACACACACCAACCCGATAGCACGTAAAAAATATGAAAGGAATTCTTTCTGAATTCGAAAATACGTGGAAAATCCTAGAGGAGGATCGGGACACCATTTTCATCTCCATTTATAAACTTCGTGTTCCTCCACCATGGTTATTACATTCATACAAGCGTAATCAACTTAATAAATGGTATAGGAATTAACCTCGTCCATTTTTTTCTTTACGTCGCAAAATTAGGAACGACAATTTTAGAGCCGTACTCAGTTGGCTTTCCCAGGCTTAACTTGGGAAATTTTAAATTTGTATTCACTTTACCGAGGACGATTACAAGGTTCGAACAAGAAACCTAATTAATACGAAAATGCATTATATTTTCCTTTAAATTCTAATTCTCCTAGCATCAAAACATAATATTAGCCCAAATGAAACGAGACATTAGATACACGTCTTTGAAACATTTTAAGCCAGCTATTTACGATTCATTTCTAGATTAAGGGATCAGTATTAATCTCTTCTGGATAATTAAGTATGTCCTATAGCAGTCACTGAATTCATAATCGTTTCGGTAGGAACTTAAAAGCACCTATTCCAGTGCACAAAGGTTAGCCTATTAAGTGAAGAGTGCCATTTTGGCTTCAACAGGAAAACAACTTTGTTATTCGTCGGTCACGAATGTACGAGGGAAATCAAATGACTGCATTGCATTTACTACTATGGGGATGTTGTGAGGACATATCTGTTGGGAAAAAACTTCAGTTGAACAAGTATAAATGGCAATCTAGACAAAATGATTTGGAAAATAGGTCTGCTAGCTATTATGGTTTTTGTTCACAACTCCAGGTGCAATTAATGTGAACATCATCATGGCAGTTGATTAAGAATAACTGTATCTGCATTGAGAGGAATATCAAATGCACCGTTAGACCACCATGAACGTTTCCAGCGAACAGAAACGAAAGCCACAGTTAGAGACATTTAAAGGATCGAAATTTTTGCTTGCAGACTGCCTTGAATTTCATAATCAACTGGTATTGGCAAAGTCTTCACCCTGTTTCTACTTGCTTCCTTCATTTTGCTAATGCCACTTCCACTCCTTAGTCTTTTGAATAGGTTTTTGTTTCCAGCCATTAAAATGCTTTGATATTCTCTGAGAATTTCTCAATTTACCCAAAATGTTCCCTTCAGAGGTATTCCTCCGTAATTTTTAATGTTATCCAAGAAGTATTGCTTTGGTTCATGCACACCATTGCCGCTATGTAACTTTTTTAATCCTCTATTTAACGGAAAACATTTATTGCTTGCCTCCTTATCGATTCAGTTGGCTTTTTAGAATTTTCTCCATGCCGACAGCTATAACTTTTCCAAGCGATTTTTAACTTGCTTTTCTTTCTCACCCAAGTTTAACCTTAGTAGGTATAATTCTACACGCCAAAGTGTCAGACAAAATATTTTTGCTTCAATATTCAAACTTTAAAATCAAACAAGGAGTTGTCTTTATTTATGTAAATCTATTATTATTATTATCTATGTAAATCTATTATAAACTATCATTATTGTTTCGCTTTCTCAAATTGAATGATTTTATTTTAAAATCTTTCTTAGAAACATTAACACTGCGTTTGTTCTTCATCGTAGGCTGCCAACGTTACATCTTCTGTAAATTTCGAATATTTCTCTGTTTTTACTCAATAAATAAAATATACACTTTATGTAATCTCTTTCGCGATATGCTTTGCGTCGGCTCACATATTCCTATGCTTTGGTAATAATATCCTTCAAAAATAAATCATATGAAGCTTCTTTCATCAAGTTCTTTCTCCTGTATTAACCATCTGGAACAATTTCCTCTTGCCAAAATTAACAGATTATTTTCCAATAGCAATAAAAGTAGCCTAAAAATGCCGTCCCGCATTTTTTCGGAGAATTGGCAAAGTTTTCATTTCCTGCAAGGAGAAACGAAGTTTATAATTCTATACTGCCTCTTACCAAGAGATTTTTCTATTCCCCTTACCATGAAATTAGTATGGGAAACTAGTCTTTTGATATTCCGACCTTCACACAAGCAAGGATCCACAATTCACTTTTTCAACCAAATGCCGTATTTTATTGAATAATAAGCATCTATACAATTTCTACCGCAGAATGATATTTAACAAAATTTATACACATAATTCAATAGAAAAGAGTGTAGAAAATCTGAAATATTAAAATATTTTTTTTAAAGATACAATTTTTGTATAATTTACGATAGAATTTTCGTCCCATTGATAAATTTTGAATGGTTTCAGAACTATGATGAACCTATTTCACTCATCACGAACGTGGGATCTCGAAGCCAATATTACTAGATCGACATCCTTCTGAATATTCTTAATGTTTTTTTAACGTAGAAATAAGCTGTTAATAATTATCTATTAACAGGTCGCATCTACTTTCAAAAACTATGAAAATTTGCCTCTGCGAACTCATTAACTTCAAGTTGAAAAAAAAAATTTCATTTGGAAAGAGAAAAAATGTCACTTCAGGAAAATTTTGACAAAGAAAACATCAATATGAGATGCGGTCCCAGCAAAATGCTCAACAACCCATTTCGCTCCATAGACGCTATAGTAATTTTAATGTTGTATCTTTTAATTTCATAATGAAGAGTCTTCTCCAGAAGTGTCAGAGAAATAAGTTAAATAAAAATAGCCGCGTATTTCCTTCAGCTGGAATGAGAAAGCGTGTTAAAAAATTCAACAAAGTTTTTTTTTTCAAGATTTATCAAGCGCAAAACAATATTCGGTCTTTATTTTTTTATTACACTAATCCTTTTCGTATGACTTCACACTAATATATCACAGCGATAAAGACATTTTAATATGATTTTATATCTATATCACTCCTTCGGGTGTCATGCCGGTGGACAAAGAATTGCCCATAAAATGCGGTCAGCACAAAAGCCTTTGAGATGAGAAACGCCATTCGTTACTCTCAGCACGTCCGACCGCCATTAGTAAAGTTTGAACGAAGACTTCGGATGTTCCTACAGCGAGGAAATTACCGCCTCTATGAATTACTCACGTAACGATCCTGACCCCCCCGAGAATCACATTCAAACAGTTGGAAAGTCAAATTCGCCTGTCAGACCGCGGTAAATTTCGTGATTATGGCGGGACAAAAGCTGTTCGCCATAAAAAAAACTACATTAATGAAATAAAAAGAATTGCTTCGACCTTTCTCTTTTTCAAACAAAAATTTATGTGAATAGTTAAAGAAACGAGATTTTTAAAAAAAATTCGACAAAGACTATAAATTAACATTGAAAAACGTAATAATGTTACGAAAATGAAGAAAAAAAGTGGCTCTATCGTGATTCTTGTTTGATTCTTCTTTGATTACAAAATCTGTTTCTGATGAACTGTTCATAAAATGCGAGTCAACATTTTACTTCCAAAATTTTTATCACGTCAAACGACAATGGGACTCTTCAGGAAATATATTTATCTCCTCAGCTCGGAATTTACTTCCATTTGCTTAGTTTAAAGCCCGTCGAAATATAATGAGACGCTTATATGCAGACTTTGAAATAATTATAAAATGAACAAGAAGGAATAATGAAAATTTCCACCTGTATTCAGCTAATACTTAACAAAAAATTAAAATTAAAATATGATGTGTCTAGCATAAACATTAACTATTTAAATATTCATTTTATATGAAATGCAAATGGTATTTTAATTAAGAAGAGGAAATTATATTCGTCAACATTTTTTAATACATACTTTTCTAATAAGATAACTATTTTCACTTAAATGAAATGAGTATAGATCTGCATGGACTCAAACCGACGTCTTTAAGGCAGAATGCTTAAAACAAAAGCTTTTCAACTGTGAATATTGTGAAGAATGTTAAAATGAGTAACATAGGGACAAAGGTGAATGGTATTACGGTGAGTTAAGAAAATTTAAAAAAAAATTAACAAAAGCTGTAAAGGTGAATACAGGAACCTTTGAAATGTACTGGGATTATGAGGGTCGTGACTGAGGGGAGAATAAAAGCTTAAAAGACTGCAGAGGGAGAGAGAGAAGGAAAACCTTTGTGGGCGTCGTGAAGGTTGTCTGAAGATTTGACGAATCGAATGTGTAAATAATGTGTATATCAAAGAATGTCGTCAATAATGACGTTGTGCAATAAGTGCTGATGCTAGAAAAGAAACGAAATCTATCTTGATAGATTAATTAAAGTAAGACTGACTGACTGATGCTTAAGTACTGCGCCGTCAGGCACATTTTATACTTATACCCAGCTATGCTGATAAACGGTTGTAAGATATAAGTGGCTTAAGGGTAAAATTAAGCTAACGAGTATATGTAAGTGCAGCTGATGTCAATTTTATATTTGGTGATTATTAGGATTCAGTTAGACTTGTTTTTGCACGTTTGTATTTAAAATGGGGATTATCAGAATAGTCCCATAAAGGTTCTATGAGAGGGTTACCAGTATTTCCTATTTCTTGCTGAAATGACAGGGCTAGGTCTCTTAGATAGGTGGGTAGGTTCGGTATTTTGAGGTCCTTGTGAATGTCTGAGTTTCGGACGAACCAAGGGGCGTTAGTAAGAGTTTGCAAGATTTTATTTTGAAAGCGTGTCAGTTTGTTCAGGTTTGTTGAAGCTACTGATCCCCAGGCTGGATAACTGTAAGTTAAGATAGGTCGTATCATGGATTTGAACAGAAGTACCTTAGTAAGAAGACGGAGGAGACTCATGCGCTTTATGGGGGGATAGATTGAGAAAAAGGCCGCGTTGGCCTTGTTAAGTGCATATTGGGTGTGTGCTTGCCAAGTGAGTTTCTTGTCCAGTTGCACACCAAGAAATTTGGCAGATGATGCCTGGGGGATCTTTTCCTTGCCGTAGTAAATGGGGGTGTTGTTAGGTTTCTTCCATTTTCTGGCGTAATTGACGTTGATGCATTTTGTTGGGTTTAAGGCAAGTTTCCACTCGCTCATCCAGTTTTCTATGCTGTCTAAGTGTTCTTGGATATTTTCTGCAGCATGATTTGGGTCGAAGGAAGTTGATGCTATAGCAGTGTCATCCGCATAGAGGTAGCTTTCAGTTTTTGGGTGTGAGGGGAGATCGTTAATGAAAAAGTTAAAAAGAACGGGTGATAGAATGGCTCCTTGAGGGACGCCTGCTGTGATGGATCGGGTAGTTGATCTGGCATTGTTAACAGCTACAAAGAACGTGCGGTTAGTAAGAAAAGAGTGGATTATCTTAGTTAGATATATTGATATATCAGTTTTGAGCAGTTTATGTATCAGGCCAGCGTGCCAGACCTTGGCAAAGGCTCTTTGGAGATCAAGGAAGGCTACTTGGGTGTGCTTGTGAATGTTAAAGCCGAAAGTGATCTGTTCAACCAATCTTGTAACTTGCTGGGTCGTGGAATGGTGACGACGGAAACCAGTTTGTTCAGGTCTGATCAGGTCTAAGGCCGAGATTTCTTCTTGCAGCCTGTTTAAAATACATTTTTCTAGAAGTTTTCCCATGCAGGGGAGCAGGCTAATGGGTCTGTAGTTAAGGATATCAAAAGGGTTTTTATCAGGTTTTGGAAAGAGGATAATTTTGGCCGTTTTCCACGCCTTTGGGAAGTACGATTGGATAAGGCAGGCATTAAGGATGGAAAGTAGGTGTTGGATGAAAGATTTAGGAAGCGTTTTGAGGTGATTGTAGAAGATTTGATCGGGGCCGGGTGATGACTTGGTTTTGGAGTGGGAGATTATAGAAAACAGTTCTGGAGGTGTGATTTCCGGGAATGGGGGGAGGGGGCAAAGGGAAAGGTTAGAAACGCTGTTCGAGGCTTCTGAGTCCAACAATGACGTTTTATCATTTTTAAAAATGCATTCAAGGGAGTCGGCAAAGGCATTTGCTTTGTCGCTGTCATCGTATAGTGCTCTCCCATTATGTAGTATTGGCGGGGTGGGTAGCTTTCTCCTGCGTAAGCTGCGGGCTAGGATCCATACCAAGTGGTCCTCATGTGAGAGTGAGCTTATTTTGTCATGCCAAGTTTTTTCTCTATGTGTTCTAATTTGGGATGTTACCAGGTTTCGGAGTGCACAGAAGCGGTTTTAATCTTGGCGGAGATGAGTGCGTTGCCATAGGGTTCTGGCGATTTAAGTACGACTTGGTACGACGAAGTAAGCTACTATTTCACAGCACTCACTTGGCTCAGACTCATTGACATCAAATGCAAACAGGGACGCGTCACACTCTCATCGGCAGAGAAATATTTGCGAAAAGCGACAATGGAGGATCAGTTCAACGTCCCGCAACCGTTGTACGCGTATCTTAGTCAAATAGGAGACGTGTGCGACAAAGGAGGCAAAAGAACGCAGCTAGACATCCCCAACTTGCCAGTCACCGTGGCACAAGGCTTCGGAGGTTAACACACGCCCGAGATCAATGCCGAATCGCACAATTTATACGAGGAATATCCATCATTGGGTGTTGCTGGAGATGTGCTGATGGCACTGCGGACGATAGGAAATGCAGAAGCTCAGCCGAGCATACGAGTGGCGAGACCGCAGAACTCGGTATTTACCGAAAACCTTTGCAGAAACATTCGACCAGGCCTCGTGAGACCAGAGATAATCACCAGGCTGAACGGATTTGACATACGTGACAATGATTTCGCAGAATTTGTACCTAATACTGACTGACTGACTGATGCTTAAGTACTGCGCCGTTTGGCGCATTTTATACCGATACCCAGCTATGCTGATAAACGGTTGTGGGATATAGGTGGCTTAAGGGCGAAATTAAGCTAACGAGTATACTATTTGGTGATTATTAGGATTCTTTTAGACTTGTTTTTGCACGTTTGTATTTAAAATAGGGATTATCAGAATAGTCCCATAAAGATTCTATGAGAGGGTTACCAGTTTTTTTCCTATTTCCTATTGCTTGCTGAAATGAAAGGTCTCTTAGATAAGTTGGTAGGTTTGGTATTTTGAGGTCCTTGTGAATGAATGAGTTTTGGACGAACCAAGGGGCTTTAGTTAGCGAGACTGGAAACCTTTATAAGGAGATTACACATTATATTTCCCGTGAAGTTAAAGTGGAATGAATAATAGATTGTAGCACTTTTCCACTTGATAGAATTTATTTTACGAACGGGTTTCGATCTATTACATAAACATCAGGTGATTATGGTGTATGAATGGTTACCTGATGATGATGTAATACATCAAAACTCGGTCGTAAAATAATTTCTACCAAGAGGACAAGTGCTACCATCTATTATTCATCATGTTCTACTTCCACCACAGCACACCTGAAGCTAATCAGTTTCTTAAAAGTGGAAATTTATTTCTTCCATTGCTCACAGAACTGAAATAAAAATTCTCTGGAGCGAGACTTATATACCGAAAAGATATTTGCAAAATATACATCGGCAAAAAAGGGCTTATGCTTATACATTTAAATGACATTAACTACGCGAGTACTGCTATAACTATCACAGCTTTCAAGAATACTGAAGTTAACAAATGTCTTACTTCCAATTAATGAGATTGGTTATATCACCGAAGGCCGCCCTTGATTACCACCGTGCACTTGAATGGAAGCCCTCTAAACCACAATGCGATTCAGTGAAAGAAAAGAATATATAATGTTGTTCTTCATAACTCCATGGCATTTCTTCACTAAATTCAACCTAATTTTTCCACGAACGGTAGTAGAAGAGAAAGTTTATACATTAGTTTTAGATATTATATTCACATGGGACCATATTCATGTTGTAACGGCCAGAATCACGATTTTCTGCGCATTCTTTAACTTAACGTAGTTATTCAGCAAAACGCTATGTGGACGAGCGTAAAGAAAAAGGGGGGTAAGAACCCCTGGAGTACATTTCAAAGCTCCATGCTGACTATGATTTTATCGCCCCCTTGGAAAATAAAATTCAGGCCGATGGTGCTCGATACTTTAGCCGTGATCCTGATGCAAAGGAATGACAATGGGCGGCACTTTTTGTTTTTTTCGCAGGAATGCAGCTGACACTGCGTTAAAAAGGACGGCCGTGATAAGAAGAAAAGGAAAAAAAACCATTTCTTCATTCTTTTTTTCGTTTGTGTCTGGTACGTCAGCGTAAAACCATTTTAATTGCATATAACTCACATTCAGGCATACATATGTTTATGTAAATGCAGATATATACAAAATATATACTACTAAATTTAAATATATATATATATATGTATACTACTGTATCTTCTGAGGAAGACGGAGCTAAATTCCGTCGAAATTATTAAGAAAAAAACGTGAGAGTGTTCTTTCTGTCTTCTTATATTGTGTGTTGCTAAGTTTTTGTATTCAACACTTCCGTGTTACTTCGACGAAAACATCAAAACATAAACATAAATAAAAAAATATATATCGTTGTGTGAATGAGTCTATAGCGTCGCGGTAGTCCAGGTCGTCGAGCGTATGACTGCTGTCCGGCGGGCCCGGGTTCGATTCCCGGGCAAGCTTCTCTGGGCACCCTCAGCTCCACCCAAACTGTGTGATTTTTCGGGAACCAGATAATCCTGGGAAACTATAAAACGGCACAGGGTATGGCACTGGCCCCCTTACCATGGTATATGACGCTGTCCCAATTTTCACACGCCGTCCAGTTTCGTACTGACTGAACTCTACCATCACCTAACCGACCTTCGGGTTGATTACTGTGTTTATGTTTCAAAATATGTGTACATACATTGCACTATTACATTTATATATATGCATGCAAACAATCTATGTGAATGATGCAAGTTTTTCCTTAAATACGTTATTTCGCAAGTTAAATTTACGATTGACCCCAACTAGATCTAAGAGATGATGATGACGGACCCTTTAGTGCGTCACCAACATCATTTGACAAATTCAAAGAAACTGCGAGAGATGCGGCGACAGTGACTTATCATTTGGCATACATTAACCGTGATACCTCACTGCGTCCTTGCCCATTGAGGTCACATGAACTGGCGCGCGCGAGTGTATTTGCCGAACGCCACGTCGCGGTGAGACCGAGCAGCAGTTCCATGGCTTTGGGGCGACAGGAAAACACGAACCCGCACTCCTTGTGACGACACACGAGTCTAGTCTCACAGCCGCGTACATTAAAGGTTTAGCGCCCTTTTAAAGCGCCAGACGACTTCCTTTAAAACTGCCCTCGGCGATAAACGCGTCACTAAAACCAACACGCAGCGTCGTCGACGGCCTAGACTGAGGACGGTGGGGGATTGAGTGGGTGGGGGAGGATGGGGGGAGAGAGTGAGACAGCATTTATAGATCGATATGAATTCATGGATTTCATTTTGACCTTTCAACTCCATCTCGAGAGACCTCAGGCGGTCATCGTCGTCGGTTTAATTTCGCTTCACCCAAGCGTCCCTTTGATCGTTTCCAATCCGTTCTCTCACGGATCAATTGTCTTACGCCCTTTTCATTCACCGAAACTCCCCGACCGCCACCTCCAAACCCCTTCCCAACCACGCCTTACAACCCTCCTCTCTTGAAAACCATCAAGGGGGTGTATTTCCACGTTCGGGGAGAGGGCTTCATAGGAGGGAAGGGGGTTACGAGTCCGTTTCTCTCGCGTGTGGAATTCATTAAGCGTTCCTGTTAAGGGGAGGGAGGGGGTTGGCGATAGAAGGGGGAGGAAGGAGGAGGAGGGGTCGTTGAGGGAATTTTTGGGATCCGGGGGCAGGAAATTTCCCCTTATCTCGAATAACTTCCCCGTTATCGACGCGGACGGCATTAGATCTATTCGATCCTCCGACTGCAGGGGTGAAGGGCGTATTTCATCTATTTCCTGACCTCATTCCATACCCTTCCCCCTCATCCCCGGTCACACCCAAAAAAGCCTGTATCTTTGACCAGCATCGACGCTCCATGACCGCTTATAGCCGCTGCCCGAACTTGGAATTGGACATATTTATAACCCGCCTTCCTAGGAGTCCTGTCGGCAAAGGATATCATTTCGCATTCGTTAATCTCCGGCTACTTCGCTGAGTCTTGACAGGGTGATGGTTAAATTATCCTCTGCGAGGAACTTAACGATTTAAGGTTCCGAAGACGGCACAGAGGCGTTTCGCTGCCGTGCAATTAAGAGGGGAATGGAATATTTTGCATGTGTTTTTGCACAGGAAAAAAAGCACTCCCTAAGGGAAGTCGAATCCCATTTATCACAGACGTTATGGCTATCCTGGCGGATGGTCACATCGAATCACTTCTGTGGAGCAAACGCAAATTGAATATTAATCACGCCTCGGGAGAACAAAATATCATAGAAGGGAATGCACCGTATACTATCTCGATATCTTATCAAATGAAAATCTGAGTCCCAGGATTAATTTCCTAAGCGAAAGGACACCCTTTTTACAAAGTGGAAAAAAATCAATCTGGTCGCCAGGCCACAGTCTCCATGGGATGATCTTCTGGGGTTAAAATATATTTGTTTTTAATTAGGTTTACTGTTTGAAGTGCTAAAAAAATCACTCGTTATAATTTTGAGATACGTTGTTTAAAAAAAAGATTCGCGACAACTGTGCCACCTTCAATGGGACTAAGCAACCCTCATTTGGTCCTGACTATTCAACCTTTATTATCACACACGTACAACTTTAACGATCCACACACACAAGCACACACTCAAAATTCAAAGAACGATTTGTTGGATTGGGGAGTGTAGACTAATGATAGAATAAGAGAATCAGGGTGGGAGGTGGTGCACATTAAATCTTATTTCATTAAAGAGTTCATGGGTCGAGAAGGACTCGAAAAACAAACTTCCCTCTCGAAGGGATTAGGAAATTCTTTTTTATCTATCCGGGAGTTCCATGTTAATTTGCGTATAATATGTTTTTTTTAATTGCTTCGTGTTATTACAAAGGTTTTGCAAATATTAACTTCGTTAAATGCCTTCCCCGTATTTATCGATTTTCATTTGGGATCGAGAATATACGAAAGGCACTCATTAGTGTGGTGAGGAAGACCACTAAGCTTGTTCTTCTCTACGCACGTCTCTCCACCCTTCGCTCATTAAATTTTCGGGCAATATCGTCCAATAGTCTCCGGTTCTGAACTTAATCACTGAGTAATAAATGTATACCCTTACTGCCTCGGTCGATTTTAACCATCGCGTCCAAACATCCCTCGAGCGCGAGTATTCTTGGAAAATGTGACCCGAAAAAAATTCATCGCCAATTCTATTCACATCGTTGAATCGGGGTGCCTTCGTCATATTCTCTTCATCAAACTTTTATCCATTTTCAATTCGCTCTAAGAATATCATTCCGGGTGAAAATTCAAGAGAACGAAATACGTCTTGACAATTTCCAATGATGTATTTATTGATTTAAAACTACCATAATGTACGAAGTGTGTTCATGAAGTAACTGAAATTTTTTTAATTTCTTACTGTGAATTGTGGGCGGCTCAGTGTACCATTAGTTCTTGCCACAAGTTCAAGCGATCAACAAAGAGTATTACTTACAAGTTCAACTCAAGATTCGTGATGTAATATGAAAAAAACGTCCGTAGTTGTGGCAAAACAACTCATGGTTCTTGCATAACCACCACGACAGTGCACCTGTTCACATCTTTCACTGTTTTTCGAGAATTTTTGGTCAAAAACTTTCACTTCAATGATGTATCAGCCTCCACATTCACCGAACATTGCCCAGTGTGACCTTTTTCTATTCTCAAAAATAAATAGAGCCATAAATGGCTGTTGTTTTACAAGCATAGATAAGATTAAAAACAAATCGCTGAAGAGAGCTGAAATCTATACGCGTACAAAAGATTTCAGCTCCTGAAGTGTTTCGAGGATTTGAAAAAAGCGCTGAAAAAGTGTGAAATATCTAATTGGATAACATTTATTTAGAGAACCAATAAGTATTCTTTCCAAATAACTCAAATTCCCATTGTTTTTTTAAACACACCGTGTACATTCCTTGGAAATTGCATGTCACATTTTCAAAAGAAAACGAAAAACTGTTAGTTTTTATGACTTGTGCATAATGCTATTTTTTTCTAGAAATAATGCCTAACCTACGGGCAAGAACTTAAATAAAAAGAGAGAATTTTCGGATTCCATGTAACTGGTTGAAATTCTGGAAATTCTTATTGTGTCCTAGGTCACTCGTTTTGAGAACGGCGTGGATGAAAGGAGAGGACGCCACCCCAGGTGTGTGTTGAGAATGTGGGAGGCTACGCTGGGATTTATTGGTGAATGGTTTTAAAAGAAGATCCCAAATTGACACGAAAGATCTACGATCTCTTCCATTTTTTTCCAGGGGGTAAAAGTTATCGACGCAATACTTTGGCACATTACTGCTCGACGGTGTTGCGTGTCAAATTGAAATAAAAAACCGAATAACGCGTCACCTTACTTCATCAGAAAATGAAATATATAATACTATTAATAATAAATATTTTATACAATTTTCGACAGATAAAAAATAAAAAAAACAGTTTCTGGCGTAGCTTGGTGGAAAATCTTCATACTGACTTTTAATAATAAAACCACTTTACTTTTCCACATAAATTTATGTGGAAAAGTAGAGTGGTTTTATTATTAAAAGTCAATTTTCGACAGTGTTAAAGCATAACATGTTAACATGAATATGTTCAATTAATGAAGATGAAATGAAGGTACCCGAGGCACAAATGCATAAAAAATGTTGTATATTGAGTCTAGATGTTAAAATTTATATTTTTACATCAATGTTAACGCTAATTGGTGAGGAGCATTTGATGATAAATGAGAAATCATATTTACAATCCACAGTTAATTGATAATACGAGCATATTGTTTTGAAAACATTTCGGAAAGCTTTGGACACATAATAAAATAAGAAAGGTATTGAGTCACTCAAAATTTATTTTTAAATAATACTCTTTTTGTTTAAAATTTAATGTTTTTTTAACTTCGTAAAATGTTTTCGTCGATGCCTAATTTAATACATTTAAATCGGAAGGGAAAAGAACAATTGAAGTGGTTCTAGACGCACGTGCGCAACAAATATTTAAGTGCTTCAATATTTGACTTTGGGATTCAAACACTCTCGTTCCATCATTACTTATGCAGATATTCATACTTATACAGATATTCAGATACTGTTCCATCCGGTGCCCTCCACGTAGGTAAAATATTTGCAGCAACTTGTAAATAAAGAGATGACGCAATATTAAAATATCAATGCGTTTAAATATTGGAAAAGAATATTTTAAACTTTTTTCTTATTTTCAACACGTAATGAGACCTTACCTTTGGCTATCTATTTCGTTATCAATACGAGAGAATGAAACAGAGGGAAAATATGCTCAACCGAGAATAAAAAATACGAACCAGCGAAATCTTTCACTTAATTTGGCAGCAGCATCTAATGAAGCGGAAAAGCCCCAAGATCAGAAAAGCTCAATATATGAAGACTTTCACAATAAAACCAAGGCTCTTGTGCTCAAAGGGAAAGCTACTACAAAGAAGGAAAATCTACGAGGAAGATTGTATCTGGCAATATTTGAACCAGAATCGGAAAGCGCTGGCAAAGCAGACTAGAGGAGAAGAGAAGCCTCCGAAGCCTGGTAACGGTTGATAGATGCAGATGACCAAACGAACTCGAAAAGGAATGAAGTAAGAAACGAGTAAATTTGCAGAATACTTTGTTTTATAATCGCTTAATCTTCCAAATATCTCTGTTATCTGTTACATTCTCTTCAATCTTCCTTCCTTGAGATACGGAAGTAAATAATTACTATAATATAAGGGGTTACAGGTACAAGGACTTTTGAACGTGGATAAAAAAAAGAGTTAATATTTTGCTACAAAAGAATAGCTGCTAAAGGTTATAATATTTTGGAATGGAATGCTAAACAAAATACAGAAAGTTATCACTTCACCCAGTTCATCATAAAAAGCCAAATCTTGCCGGCGCTAAACATAGTTTCATTAGAGGCTCTGTAGTCCTGCATATATTTTTGTACCAGAAACATTTTTAAAACGGTTTCTACCACTAGTTATTTGATGAAAGGTCAAGAGCAGTTTATAACTTTGTACTATAGGTGTCTACGGTTACCAGTAGAGTTGAAAAAGAGAGGGAAACATTGAGAACTGCATGAAAAATATGGATAGGAATTATCTTGAGATGCAATGGGATCATAGGGACGAGTCATACGTGTTAAAAAAAAATATTACAATTAGGAAGACTAAGGGTCAATACCACTCGAGCCAAATAGAGATGGATTTATGGTGAAGACGTTATCAAGACGCGGGGGAATCAGTACTGGATCAGGACTAATCAGAGCCTGCGGTCACTCAATTTTGGGATCGATATTATGATGAATAAATGCATAATTCATATTAATTTGCGTAAAAAGTAAAAATTCAAAAAAAAAATTTTTTAAATAAGGCAATGATCAGTGATTTTTTGACATTACGTTTAATCTTTAGTGAAAAATAATACAGTATAAAAATTAAGTATTAACTGAACTCATCATACGGGTGGTCACTTCTTCTTAATAACCGTTAACTGTTAAGTATTTGTAGATGACTCTTGTATTCACAGTCACATTCAAAATTATTTTTTCTCTTTTCAAATTGGGCCTAGTCTAAGGCGGTTTATGCCAACTGCGCTATCTTCAGCCATTGCTAAACAAGATAGTTCGTTGAAAACCACGACCTGTTTATTGGCCTGCTATAACACCTGGGTGGCAAATTGTTTAAACGTTAATCAGTTAAAAAGTTTAGTTTTTAAAGTTCTTTTTTAAGTTCAATCAATTTAAATGACCACATTTTGACTTATATATTTTTTTTACATTAGAAACACTTGAGACGTCAAGTGTCAATTCGTCTGACGAAAGGGAATATTCAATGAGAATATTTTTTTTGCAGCCAATTAGAGGCAAAACGAGAGAAAACGAGGAGATTTCGTCTTCAAAAAGGCACTTCAAACTTATTTTTAGGGATGTGTAACTGTTTTCCAGTTTCCATAAGGATTAATTTTTAATTTCAAAAATGAACAAATTTTTTGACGCGAGATGTCGTGTTAGTAAAAAAAAACATTTTTTTTTGCCGAGCTGACTTGAAGATTGATTAAATATTTAGTGCTGATTGAATTTCACTCAAATTAATTTTATCATGGTTTTATTATTAACCTGGCTCCGTTTAGCGTTAGGCATTTAATTTAACAGAGTCACTTTTTCGCAGTTTACCTCGCCAAATCTTCCTGCAACTAATTGTAATTGGAAAAATTATACACTGGACTCACCAGCTTAAGTTAGGCTAGTTTTAACCCTGTAAACACTTCATATTATCCTGTTCGCTTCGGTAGACCTAAAACTCTACTTGATCACCTTTTGTTACAGGGCAATCGGCGAATTCCCACGCTCCCATTCATCGCCACTTGTAAAGATTTCCGATAGTGGCGCATGGTGAACGCTTTAAATATGCGAGTGATTGTACTGCATGGAAAGGGTTTGTAAGTCAGACCGTGCGTGCCTCTACTCAGCGAACCCTTGGGAAACAAGTAAGGGACGCGATAATTGAGGTTCTTCGCCGTCTTCAAACCCGGGGCGAACCAAGGGCTCGCGTGGCCTCACCGTGCAACTCACTCCCTCACGAATACCGTTTTTCGTGACCTCGACCTGGATATGAATCGATCGCCCTGACCCCTGGTGTGAGGGGAGGGGGGTAGTTGGGGTTCCACTACCACGTCAAGCCCAAGTACCACCCCCCCTTAGCTTTTTCCCCTTCCTTTCCCCCCTACCCCCATCTCTCTCTCTCTCACCCTGTCTCGTAATATTCGTTCCTCAACATCGCCCACGCTACGTTTCGCCATCCACGATCGAGACTTCTTCCACGATCTTCCGCCTCCTCCTCCCATGCACGCGATCCGCTGGACGCCTTCGAAACTTTCTTCATAACGGTCGACTAAAACATTCCCACCAAGTTCTCCTCTTCCCTGCTTAAGTGCGTGGGTAAGCACACGAAGTAGATGGAGGGAGATCTTAATGCTTCAAATATGGCGCCCAAAATGCGCAGTTTTCGACACATTAAATCGCATACATGCATGACGAAAGAGAGGGATTTATGTGTTGCGAAACGTTTGCTAACTGTACACAGTGACGGAAATCTCGGTTCAAGCTGAAAACGTTTGAGCAAGCGAATTGAAAGAATAAAACTTCCTCGATGATTATTTCTTTGGTAGAAAGGGCTGATGTCAAAATTTCTTTGTTTCGTGATTCGTATGCAATATGTTGGTAATAACTCCCTCTTTTGCCTGTTACAAATGTTTAAAGTCAAAACCTGATGTGATAAAAAAGCTCACTGCTGCATTTATAGCCTTTTAGTCAATAATATGATCAATGTCATTTTAAAAAATTGCCACAATAGAAAATTTTTTTAGTTAGAATTTTTCACTCAACTCGCGTTAACACAACAAAAGGGATATACTTCATTCGACTGGCTCCTAAAAAGCGGCAATTCAACTCAACAGTGATTTTAAATCGCCTGAGTTTAACGCGAGTCGTCATATTCAATAATTCCTCTATCTAGAAAGATAGTAAGATCTTCCGTTCAATATTCATCCAAGGATTGAATAAAATACTCAGTAGATTTAGAGACATCTCTACCATGATATAACTAGCTTTATTACACGTTATCATATATCTTCGTATACTTCGTGTACCGTAAAATCTAAGTGTTTAAGCCTATTTTATCTGATTTGATATGCACATGAAATGTCGTAGCTTTATAAGTTTACGAGTTTCAATCTCCTTTATTGCACCCATGGGTTTGTCTATCTCCTGAATTTTGACAAACTTCCAAATTTTCCGGGGTAATAAAATAAAACTGGCAATTTGAAGTCATTGAGACTTTCAAAATAGTCTCATTCATATTGAAATGACATTTTTTTATTCGTCCGAGAATATTTCCTTATATTGTATAGCCAGTCGTCAATTAATTTACCCCACGAAAAGGCAGACTCTGTTTTATGCAGAGTCTGCCTTTTCTTTCTGCATTTTATTTCTTTATATATACGCATGTATGTATGTATATAAATACTGTAAATGAGGTCTGCGAGTTGAGAAGTCAACTATTTTTGAGTGTCCTTTCTTTTTATTTCCATGTTTAGTTAAGTTTTGCATAAAAATTTATGCATACTATATTTCTGCCATCGCAGGAGACCGCTCGTTTTCGACTATATTTTCTAAATTTATATATATATTTATTTATTTATTTATTTATTTATATATATATAATTCCTTTTATCTATTTCTATGTGAATGAATATATATAATGTGTTTTCCTATCCCCTTTCCTTATATCTATTTCTATGTGTGAAGTAATATTTGTTCGCCGTATGGCGGGATTTTCAAGTTTGAATATATATATATATATATATATGACGATGACTATGACATGGTGATGATTCTGATGACCACGGTCGAGCCATTGAAAGGTCAATACATACTGTGAGTGTCCTTTCTTTGTGTTTCTGTGTGTCGAATATTTTGTATCTGTGCGTTTGTGTGTCGCTGAAGAGCGTCAATTTCAAAGAGATATATATATATATATATATATATATATATATATATATATATATATATATATATATATATATATATATATATATATATATATATATATATATATCGATGATGCGGAAGTACTCACGAGAGCAATATAACTTTTGGACGGCACAATAGAACACAGAATAAATCATCTACAGTGCGAGTGTCCTTTTACGTGTTATCTGTTTTATTCTGTGTTCTATATATATATATATATATATATATATATATATATATATCGATGATGTGGAAATAATCACGAGAGCAATGTAACAGTTGGGCGGTACAATAGAACACAAAAATACCTAAAGAAAACACGTAAAATACACTCACACTTAAGATTCAAAGATTAAGCTCAAAGAATCAAAAAATATGAGTGTCCTTTTACGTGATTTAATATCTATTTTTGCGGTCTATTGATATATACACATCTATTTTAATTTTAGAACGGTAACTTGTAGGAAATGTTAAGTGATAAGAATGAAAAACTCAAAACAAAGGGAGTCGTTGACCCTAGTTCACTCGGCTGACGCCATAAAATACCCGTAATTTCATTTCAAAGTCCTACTAAAGCAATATAGAAATGTAATGCTACTAGCTGGCCACTTATTTGAGTTCTCAGTTATAATCCCAAAGCAAACAGTAAAAGATAAACACTCATCCGTTCATAGACGCATGAAACGTAAGTTAATGCAATTTTCACGATACAGCCGGCGATCTCGTGGAAGAAGCAATCTCTTTGAATCGGTCCTACAAATACGGAGGGCAACGAAGGGGTATTAACCGGCAGGAGTAGGAGGAGTGGGTAGCTCAAAAATAAAGATGAGTAAAAAACACCGAGGGAAAAAATAGATGAATATCTCTACCCTCCTGGGAATGAATCAGGGGTCGTTCGAGCGGAAATAAAGAGAGATACCAGCCAAATCCCCTGGAGCGAAAAGAACATCTCCCCTAGACATGTTTGGAGAAAATAAAAACATTGTAAATATTGGAAATGCGAGGCTGTGGCTGAAACATTGAGACCAGAGAGACGTATCGAATAAATAGGGAAGGAGTTTTTCGAAATTCGGGAAAGGATAGACTCATATGGAAAACACGGGCGAGGCCAAGGAATATCGAAAACATTCTGAGGCAAGTAAGCTTGCTCAAGGAAATAGTAGGAGGAAAAGTGAACGGAAGACCTATAGAGGAAGACATCGGGTGAAACACGTGAAAAAAAATAATGACAACATTCAAAGAGAAGACCAATGTCCATCTGAAGACATTATAATACAAAAATGTTTGTACGAATATGACAATAATTCTAACGTTTATTGTTCCAATGAAAAACATGTTTTGGTACAGTATCCAAGAAATCAATTTAAGTTAGGAGAACAAGATATTACCTCAGCATTAATTAAGGAGGAGAGAGAATAATTAAACTAACGATATGATAAAATTAAAGATTAAAAAATAAATTTCCTAGCACAATTAGTATTTTTTTATTTAAATCTCCCTATCGTTTCCGTTGAGGTTGATGCAAAGACATTAGCAACGTGAAACTGCTGGAAAAGTCAAGAAAATAAAAGCTGGTCACTATGCGTATGGATTGCAACGTGGCTACCTGATGGAAGAGAGAGTATCCCGTTTAATCTCTAGCAACTACTCGTACTCGCGTCTCCAGATCAAATTTAAACCCACAAAACAAGAGAATACAGAATGGACCACGCTCCTATGTATAAAGGTGTTTAAGCTGGTAAATCTGATGAACGCGTACTGGAAGTGCCCCGAGGTATTGGCCCCTTGGGGCAGACCGTAATTCACGGCAGATCGCATTGATGGGGAATGAAAACATGTACGGAAAGCCACACTACGTTTGTTGACAAAGGGGTTCGGTTCGCCAGAGAGGTGATACGGTAATTGTTGGAAGACAAGAAGGGGAATGGAGCGAGGGGAATTATCCAGGCAGGCCAGGGCCAGACTCCAGGGGGTCAGTAATGTGGTTGTGCAACTAGGTGCCGTGGGTGACCTTCCCTGCTCTACTTTCATGCCCAAATGATATCCCATCCTATTACCTCAGATCATATCTCTCGAGAAATTAGCTTGAAGCTTGAAATATTCCGGTCGACGTATGCTACCACTTGAAAATGCACTAGAAGTGCTTAGAGTAATTGACACGATTTGACTCCCATTATCTGGGAGGTAATCTATCTATAGTGTTCTTCAATCGTCCCAAAACAGTTGAGGCATTTAAAACCATGAGAGAGATTTGACATATTTGTGACTAAACTGAAGCTGGATTTAAGAATCAATTCATGAATGGGTCATTCATAGATGTAATTGCGCATGGACCATTTATTTTGCGATCGCTTCTTTGGCCAGACAACCAAGGAGCAAAAATCATTGATAAGCGTATTTAAAATCACACTGATAATAATGATATGGGAATCAATGTAAGTGAAACAAAAATTATTTGGTTTACAAGAAAAGGGAAGGTTAACAAAGTGTTATAACAGAAAGAAAACTTTAGAGCAGGTGAAACAGCTTACCAATCTTGACGTGTTTTGTACCAAGATGGTTAAACTAGTCGGGACAATAAAACTGCCTCAGGCAAAGAAGCATTCACAAATAGAGGAATTGATGACAAGGTGTTGAGTAAGGATGCCACGTTGGGAGTCGTGAAAATTTCGATATGGATGGTAGTTTTGTATGGCGTGAAAGATCCAAAAAGAGCAGGAAACATGGATGCAGAGCTTTTTTAGTCTTAATTGAATGTTGAAGAGTTTGGTACAGAGGGGAGATTGTTACGCAAGAGAGGAAGGGATAGGTAAAAGGCTTAGGCGTTGTGATTGGAATGAAGGAAGTAGACTTACAGAGTAGGAGATTACATTATGCAGAGTTGAAGAATTTTTTAATGTGGCGTGGGCTTCAATGATGTATGTTATTTTGAAGTTAATGAATGTAGCGATGCTGAATCTGTGTTAATCCAAACCCTGCATTAAATGGTAGGTTATCGATAACAAGTTATGGTCAGGAGCATCAAACTCTTAGAATGAATGGGTACAGTCAACAAAAAAAAAGTCTATACAGTCTATGTCAAATCATTAAACAAAAGATAATGCAAATTTATTTATGCTGGTTAAGACAAAGTTACCCATGCTGAAGGTGCATATTAAACGTAGACGGTTATATACAAGTATTTTAAAGATAGCGCAATTTTTCTAACAAAGTAGGTATATGGACTAATAAAATATTTGACAAAAAATAACGTAAATACATTAAGAATGTCTAATACATTTGCCAAAGGAGAGTATCATTAAAATCTACTTCCAGAAAGATTAATCACCTTTGACAACTGCCTCCGCTCAATGCTAGGTGCTACTGCTTCTCCAGTTTCTTTACCGAGGTCAATACTAGTGTTCTTTCCCACATTTGTCTTGCTTAAAGTAGATGAAATCTAGTTGCAGTAAGAAGCACATACATTTCATAGATAAATGCATGATTATGCGAGAAGTGCAATTAGCATCTATTTTTCAATTTGTCAGCTCACTTATAGGTCAGCGTTGAGGAAATAAATAAATATAATTCAAGCAGGCAATAGGCAAGCTCTTTGTGACAACTAAATCATCAATTCCAAAGGTCACTTGTAGAGAATTAGCTGAAAATTATTGAAGTTCTTATCAAAATTTGTTTCCTTTAAGACATTGAACAAAATCATATTATACGAATCTAAGCTACATTTCACCAAAAACATAAAAGTAAAAAATTCTGATGCATGAAGTCTTATAATTACAAATCATAACTGACTGTTCGTTTATATTAGAGTGTGTTGGAAGATTTGCAAAGAAATCATTTGAGAAAATCTATTGCCAGCCGAATCAATTAACTTTAGTTAAAGACGTTTAACTGATTCGGATTTGATTACTTTTGCTTGCAATTTACGAAAGATAAAATTTAAATTATTCTTTTTAAATAGATGATATCACTGCCGGGGTTTAAACAACGTTAGAATATTGAATTTACCAAAGAGTTTATCTACGCACAAGAGAGGTGATTTTTAATTTCTGATGGTTAAAATTTGCTTGAGAATCTAGCACTCAACATATATGTAGTAAAAATATCAATTACTTAAATTAAAAAACGATAAGGCCAAAATAGCTATTGCTATTATTAATAAAATGAACGCATTCCTCAAAGGAATTGTAGCATAGGATAACTCAATTTAATTCAGGAAATTTTGCTTGCTTTTCTATTTAAAAGTGAAACGAACTCGGCTGGATATTGCAATGAAAACTAACTGTCCCAAAAAACAATCAAAATATAGTTTGAATGTAAAAAGGGCAAGGAAAGTTCTTGCTACCATAACGAGCTAACTACGTCTTCTTTAAGATTAAAAATAGGGTTCACTCGAAAACTTCAGCTTGAATTAACTGATTTTAACTTTCGCCGGAAAAAATAAAAGACTGTTATCTATCTTGAGTCTAAACGGTTGATTCAAAGGTCAACACGTAAATTTCCTCAAATTAGTGGAATCAGCTCTTTACTTCCTGTTTAGTTTTAGCCTTTAGCTATTTCAATAAAGAGACGGGTGAATTCTCTTGGAAGAAAGTAAAGACATTCGCTTTTGGTTATTTATTTTTTTAAGGGAACCATATTTAAATGTCATTCCCTTAAAAATCGTCAATCCAGCGATTAAAATTAGTGAGTTTCAAGTTTTGAGAAATATTTTCCTTATTATTTATTTTTATATATTTTTATATTGTCCTGTGTCCAACTGTGAAACTATTGAACTGTGTGTGAAACGCGATGGACAATTTTTTTTAACTCCAACTAAAGAAAAACCACTATTAATAATTAATTACGTGTCTGATATTTGTACTGTTAGAAAACATTAGAAAAATAAAACTAAATAAATAAATAAAATAAGGCTAAGATAAAAAAATAATTAAAAAATAAAATAGCCTTAAAAATATACTACCAAGGGCAACCTTGGGGTTTTGCAAAGTTTTCGTCAATTCCTAAGAAAGTTATTAATATTCATGTGACCTAAACTTGGACCAACCAAAGGAGGGCACACTGCTGTAGACCTTCCCACGAGAATCGTAAACGCCAGGGAGCGAAGGCAAGACTCAGTGGCGAGGTATTCGAAGCAGAAACCCTTTGATATTTTTCGCTCTCCGCCTTGAAACCAGCGGTCTGCATCGCTGTGTGTGTGTGTTTGTGTGTGACCCTGATGCAGAATGCGCATTTAACATTCGGCAACGGAGGGATGCATCCATCTCCTTTAGATTCAGGAGGGAATAAAAAAATGTCCATAGAAAAAGCGAACTTCACCGTTTTCATTCGATATCTATTCAGACTTCCCATCTTACTGTTTCGCTATTCCTCGGATGAACTTCATGACATTCCATCTATACGTAAGGGCGTTTCCCATGTGATAACTCCCAGCATCCCATATCGGACTCAGTTACTATAGTGGGATATGACGACTGGAGCTCATAGAGAACAGTAGCGACGAAATAGTGCCTGAAGCTTGAAAAAATTATAAATGTTTGACTATATTGACAGTTATATTAAATAATTATTTACAAAAAGTTTATTTCCTTTGCCTTTTTTATTGGCGCAGGGGCACAAACTCCTAAACCAATGAATGATTACATAAAAAGCTGCCACCATAACGATTATAAGGCAGTATATAATGAATTATCCTGTTGTGCTTAATACACATACTGCAACAACGGAAAATCTCCAAAACAAAGCACACAGCACGCCAATAATGAGTCATTGGAATGCTAAATGTTTACGTAACTGTATTAGCAATAGGAAGACTCAAAGTAGGGGAAACATACAATTAATTATTTAAAGTGGAACCGGTCCTAAAGCTTGGATAAACGCACAAAATTGAATGCTTTTTTATTTTTAATTTTTAAAACTATATCAGCTAAGTAGAGTTTTGACATTTCCTGGCTATCATTCAACACTGACAGGTTACTGAAAACATTTCAAAATTTATTTACAAATATCCAATAAATAAAAAAACAAGACGGAAAAATTTACCTATTGTCTTACACGCGCTTCCTTCAATTTTAGGTGTTTTACTTGAAACGCATGATCGCAAAGCACATGAAAATTTCACACCCATCTCACCTGCATTACGTAAATTTCACCACCATTACCTCCGTCCTAAACTAAGGGTCCTATCCAACTCCCCATGTGAAATGTTTTGGTAATTCTTTGTCCACGTCCATAAAATCGAACATTTAGATTCTGAACAAAATGGATTTTTAAAAATCGGTATTAAACTTTTAATTTGGATTAATGAAGAGTTTTTTTGAAAACGAAAGTTTAAATTATTGGAGGTTTTTGGCTTCATGATATGACTGGATTCATTCAATCAATATATGTCACTAAAAATAATGAAATTAAAACAAATGTTTCCCGAAATCGATTCAAGTTGATTTTACGCGATAACTCTCGAAACATTCACCTTCGTTAAATTCACAAAATGCAAATTAACGATGTTAAAGTAGAGCATTATATTGGTTTAATGCGCAGCCGCTGCACCAAACTTCTCCCATGGTGTTCTGAACACCACAGCCGAGAACACTAACCCGTGTTCCTCCGCGATGAACTACTAATCTCCATAGAACGCACTAGCAGTTTGAGTGATGTGGGGAGGGGGATGATGGGAGAGGGTAATGCGAGGCTAGCAAATGAGGATTGCTTTATCTAGTTTCCAATTACACGGAAAGGGGAAAAAAACCTGGCGTGGAATACATGGACAATCGATTTGGACTGTTTTTATCTTCGGGGGAGGAATGTGAAGGTGGGAGAGGGGATCCGTCATTGCCCGGAGAAAAACTGGTTCTAGAACGGAGATACTCGTGGATATTCCGTAGAGGATTTCTAGAACGGGAGATATTAGTAATTACTCCGTAGAGGGCGATAGCACAGGGAGGCGGAACTTTATAGATGCAATATTCATTATTATTAGCGGGTAGCATACCAGTTTCAGGATGGTTCTGATGGACCCATGGGCTGCTGGATATATTTCAAAGCCACGTCAAATTAAACACTAAACACCCTAGCACTCTACTGCGCTATAAACCATCTTCAACTCCCTATACCATATATCTCCCATAATTCCGTCCAACATACCTAATCTTATATTCATGCGGCATCTCATGCCCTATATTCTCCCCTATATTTCAGACAATCAGGAAATCAGTGCGAGAGGTATAGGGGTAAACATCGATGCAAACAAACAAAGTTGTTAGGCTGCCAAAAAGGATGAAAGCCAAGTTAAAGTTTAAAATAGGAAAGGTGAAACTGTAACACTTAGTGCATTGTAGCCATCTTGAAAAATGTTTGGAACCAAGATGGTCAAAGTAGGTGTCAAAAAAAAGAATTGCATTAAGCAAAATAATCTCTCACAATTTCAGAGATTGTATTTAGATTAGACAACTTCACAAGATTAGTGACGCATTTGTTTGAACTACGGTAACGTGGTCATTGAAGCAAAATTATAGGCGTAGATTTGGAGACTTTTGAAATATGGGCGTGGAGAAGGACGTAAAAAAAAGGACATGGACATAAAAAAAAACAAACGGGAAAGTGCAAGACATGGTGGGGGAGGAGAGAGGAATATTAGAAGAAAGCCAAAGAAGACAGGAAACATGCCTGCAAAGTATATTTATTTTCAATGGAATTCTGAAGATCTTGATATACTAAAGAGCGTCAAGCTAGCGAGTTAGTGGGTGGAAAGGAAAGGCGTGCTGGACGGAATAAAGGGTGGTGGAATATATACGGAATTCAAGAAGGGTTTATCGTAATCTAGAGTGTCAGTCTGTCTTGTCAGGCGTGGCGAAAAAATGAAGTAGTTTTAAATTTGCGTCCTTCATAAAACCTAGAGCACATAATATCACAGTCCTCAACATTTTATCACCATCCAACACGCTTCAAAACCACCTTTCTTGCCTTTTTTAATAATTTTTCCCACCAAACCTCTCTTCACCTATACCAATTTCTAGAATTTAATTATTTTCATTTCCAGCCATTCACATGATATTTTCCACTCTTTTCCACACTCACATCTCAAAAGTTTACAATTTAGGTTCATTCTCTTGGCTCAACGACCAAGGTACAGTGATGTATAAGAATTATCTCTAGGTTAACGTTCCCCATATTCTCTCCTTCTCATACCTACACATAGTACTACTCAACTAATCCCATTTTTTCCAAAATATTCTTTACCCTACGCAAATATTGAGATCTTTATTACTTTGCCCGCTTTTTAAAAGTACTTCCGAAATAGGTCAACGGTTCTAACTGATCATTATTATGCTCTTCCAACTTAAGTGCCTATCTTTCCTTTCCTGTTTCCGGAGAAACCTTCGTTTTTCCTTTCTTTTCATTGATTTTTATCCGTTACGTATTGCATTGATTCAGCAGCGTCCTCAACGACGACTGTTATTCCTAGACCGATCCAATAAATTAAGGTTTACTCAATGCAAATCTAACTGAATTAGTTGGCTTTCTGCCTAACTATATTCCTACATTCACCTCTTCAATTCATATACCTCCCTTACCATTTCCTCCACATAACATTAGGTTGAAAAAATAAATGTAAAACGAAGAAACCAACATTCAACTTTGCAGACTTTTCAACATTACTTCTACTCAACAATATTCAACATCGTATATGGATATTTTAAGATCAAAAAATCAAGGAAGAATGGGTTCACTTACGCGTATTCTCGAGAATGGAGAAATATTCCCCGGAGATACAAAAGAATGTTTTCAACCAGTTCACATGAGTATTGCAAGTAGTTCTTTTAATTTTGAGATTTTATCATATAACATATTCTAATAATTATTTAATATGGTAATTTAAATGTATTTATTCTTCTAAAGTATTAATTTCATTTAATTAAGTGATTAGGACACAATATGTATGTTTACGTTAAATAATACGTAACTTATCCCGATTTTGTAGTTGATTGTGGAAATTATAAGATGTTATCGCATGATACTTTATTTTTTTTTAATGCTTAACATATAAATCTAAATTTCCTAACTATTCTTCTATTAACCTACGTCACCATTAAAAAAGAACTGCAACTCAAAGGCATGCGATATTTCAGTCAATTTATAAATAATATAGTAATTATCTATGGAGGAAATTAAAGTGTCCGGAGCCATAGAACCAAAGTGATACGATGGAATACGCAAATTAAATCTCTTTCATCACACCTTGCAGAATAGAACTACACGTGGAACATAAAAAAACGCCCATACACTATTCACCAGGAAGTAAAAAGAGAAACTAATCATATTAATGCATCCTTTTTGAGGATACGAGAGGTAACGACGCACTTAACAATTACAATATGAAGTTTAGGTTTTACTGTGTAGGTACTCGTTGAAAATGAGTCTTACGAACGCAGAGGTGGGAAGTTTTTGCTGTTAGGGTAATTGAAAAACAATATTCTATTTTGCACGGACGTCCTTTCTACGAATAAATTCTTTGGAATCGCTAATCCCTTATATTTCAGTTTTAAAAACTTTTTATTTAATACATACATCTGATATAGATTTATATAAATTGTTGCAGAGTTTTGAAGCATAGTATTCGGGAGAAATGGCATTTGTGAACTAAAAGCGGTCGACAGGTACCCGGATGACGCGTTTTCGTTCGACTTGTGGCTACGAGTAACTTGATCGCGGAAGATACACTCAACGTTCTAAATTACGCCAAGTAATTCTGGTGCACGCGAGCTAAGAGTGGATTGAGCCGCTAAACGCGCGTGACTGCCAGCATCCTTGGTGATTCGCAAGGGAGGCAGACATTCGGATGGGAGCTTTATTATCCCTTCTGCCGACGGGCGAGGACCATCAAGGTGGACAGATGGTTAGTGCCGTCGGCTACTAAAGGGATAATCCTTCATATCCTTTTGAAACCCTTCTTGAGACCTATCAAACCAGCCTTCGTGTTTTAGCCCTCTCTTTCAGGCGTTAATTGGTGAAATCCATTCATACCGAATTGAGTTAAAAACAATTTCAAAGTTATTTCAATAAAAGTGCACTCGTGGTGTTCCGAGTACAGTAATTGTCTCTTGAATGGTGGTTGAAATTGAATGGCAATTCAAGTAGAAATCTTTCCCTCCCCCGGGGGGGTAAATTTTGATACGTGCGGTGTAGGTTGGGCTACTTTCCGCAGAGCACCCCCAGGTTCGATTTCTGGTAAAACCTATGAAAACCATCCCTCCAACACTTCTCTTCCGACTTCACCAGAGCAAACTAGTTTTCCGGGCGACAGAACTTCCTGACGAACCGCGGACGAGCAAACGGAAAGTAAATGGCTAAATTTCACGAATTCACACAGCAGGATCGTATGTATTCGCACAAAGTGAGCGCTCTATCCTTACCTGTCAAAACCAAACTTTTGAGTCGGACGGGCGAGCTTGCATGAAGCGTATTATTTCGCAAAGCCCTACGTTGGATTTTCTGCGTGTCCAGATCTCACTTCCACCCAACTGCCATTTGCAGATAGCACTTTCATGAAATTCCTACACATTACGTTGCGATAGAATTCGTCCTTCGTTTTTTTCTTTCGGATCCAGGATGGACGGCGAAGAAGGAGAGATAGAGAGAGAGAAAAGGGGAGTCTGGGGCTGAGTGTGCGATGGAGATGGAATTAGTGGAGGATTTTCTGGACGCTAAGAGGGAGTCATGCAATTCCCACGTATATCGGTCTGCTGTGGACGATGTTTCCGGCCGGAGGGAGCGGTAAAGGGGAGATGACGGCAGGTGTAATTGGTGTGGCATATGGTATCGGAAAGCGGTGAAGTCTATCGCGGTTAACGAGGTGGGAATTGAGGAGGAGCGAGGGGGCCGGCCGCCTGGGGGGTGGGGTGGGAGAAGGAGGATTGAAATGGGGGAAAGAATATTGCGGGAGTGGTTGGCGTGTTTTTGATGCTTTCGGGGCAAGCGCGAAGGAAAGTGGGTTTTCGGTGGCTTAAGTCTAAGATGTCCCTCCTTTCCGGATCATAGTGGTCGGAATGGGTGGGCTCAAGGGGGAAAAGATATATTACTCGTGTGAGTCCCGCTTAGAATTCCCACCATTGACTTCCCCTTCCGTGTGAAAAGCACTCAAACCTTGTCGAGGAATTGCAATTTAAAAGGAATTAAGGTGCTCCTGGATACTTTGCTGGTGTAAAAATAGCCCACTCCTTAGTATATTTCACGAGTAAAATTTTATTTTTGTTTGATTTAAATTCGGTGCCATATTTTTAATAGTTTACTAGCGTTTAAAATGTCTGTGAAATTTGCAAATGGCAGTCTATGCTGACGTTCAAGCGTGATCAATTCAATTAAAATACAATGCAGCAACTTAAAAGAGTAAAAAGCATTCATCTTGACCTGGATTCGAACCCGGATCTCTCGATGTCCGGTCCAAAGTACTTAAAGCATTTAAGCTACCAAGGCTTTCTCTTACACTGAGTTACGTTGCTTTGTAATGATTATTAGCGGTTGACTCCGTTAAAAGTTACAGTCGCAGCATCTCCCGCAGCTTCTTTGAATTCAATAAGAATATCTAATTTGACCCCCTTGCACGTTTCTACAACATTAATGCGAGTCAATTTATTATATCCCCTGTCATTTTTGTATTCCACGCTGGCGCGCTACAAAAAACAATATCCCAAGTTGCCTGTTCCCAAAGTAGGGAGGAGTGTCCGGCATACGTGAAAAATTTTTCCAACCCTTCTGGCTAAACTTTGTAGAATTTTGAAGCATAGCGTTCGGGAGAAACACTTATGAGATTCCACGAACGAGCTTAACTACGTTTGTGTAACAGTTGCGATGTCCGTGCGCGAACCGTTTCGCAAGACCAAATGAATAAGTTTCCCTTTACTTTAAACCTCGAAGATTTCTACCCTCTTTTTGAAAGGACGGTTAGTATATGTTTGAATTTCTCGAAATTATTTAAAATCTAAATAATAATTTCTGTAAAGTCTTAATAGTCTTGCTAAAGGGATGAAACAAGAGTTTCATTCTGTTTGCTAGTCCACTGACAAGAGTGTCTGGGTGATTTATTTTCTAAAATACGCTTTTATGTCAATTTTACACTTCAATTCGCGTATTTATATGTATTTCATTGACATCAATCTTATTTATTAACCCCTCTTATGCCTAGAGTCCATTTTAAGGGAAAAATATCCATCGCTAATAATAAAAGTTTTCATTATTATTTGTTTTCAATGCACAGAAGCAGTGCTATTAAATTAAAAATTAGATATCATAAAAATAGGTGAAACTTTTTCAATTGCAAATAAGCTCATATAAAATATCGCGATAAAATAAATGTTATACATTTATGCGTGGTGTAGTAATTTGGAGCTAGATATATGAAACTGATTTTATATTTTTAGGACAGGCAAGGGCTGTTAGATTGAAGGGTCTTTGTTCATATAAAATAAATATGGTTTTAATTGACGAACCAAAAAGCTTAGGTCCAAGGACGAGTCTGATACTGACATAGCATTTTATATATTCCCTGTCTAGACATTAAGTTTATTTGGTTTTTGAAGATTGGAAGCTGTGACTTTTTAACGGAAGCAACGTGGTGATATGGAAAGAGAACCGATTCATCTGATTGCACGAATACCAGACCCGCCAGTGGGCTATCGTACCAGTTTCGGTGCGGCTTAAACGCCGGCGAATGGGATCAACAACACCTTTTCCCATTCAACGCGAGCCTTATACACGCACTTTGCATGGGGACGAGAGACGGCATGTAGAGCTATCGAGATAGAAGGCGAATGGCGTCGACCCGGGATGCATCATTAAATCTGTCAGCTATCGACGGCCCATGTGGCACTCTTCACACATCCTTCCGCAAGGCTCACACCTGAGGATTAATCGAATTCCAACTACGGTAGTCCCTACTGGGAACGTTTTTAAGCCAGAGAACTGGAAAGTTACGAGCTAGGAAAAATACAATATAGGCAAAGCCGATATCATCAGTACACGCAAGCTCCAAAATAGCTCTTCAGGCACTTTAAACCGAAGAAACCTCTTTGGGTCCCCAAACGAATCACGATGTCAATGCTGGTTGGCGCAGTCTCGAAAATTTCCCTGCAAGCCTCTATCGAAGAACCCAAAACGGAAAAATTATGTCGCAATAAATGGCAGTTTAAGTATTCATGTGAAACTCTAGTTATCCAAATAGGACATAGGCAAACCACTGAGATTGAATTCGCTCATAAAATAACAAAACAATCAATCATTAAAAAAATCAATACTGAAAAATATGGAATTTTTTCTTAAAATTTTTATTTTTGTAAGATATCACTGATATTCATAATATTAATGAGATAGAATTCAAGAAAATGATTCATTGATAGCATTTTGTTAAACTTGACTTACTAGTACCAAAGAAGATTTTTGGTCTTTGGGAATGAAGTAATACTTACTCGTATTACTAGTATCAATTCCAAATTGTTCTCGTATTTTTTTTATTATAATACTTTTGAAGTGGTGGAACATTAACACTTCTTTCCCTAGCTATTTTGGAGAAACGTACTTTAGCATTTGCGTGCACCTGTATTAATAATGCATTTGCCTTCACAAAATGAACGATATAACCATTGGTAGTTTACACAATAGCATTTTCCAAACCCATGTGTGAAGCCACGTTCATTTTCTCACGAAAATTAAAATATTTCAGAAATAAGTAAAACGTCAGAATTTTACAAAAATTGAAGTATTGATACATATTCTACATGTTATTTTTTAATGAATTAGTATCGACCACATAGTAAGGTCGACCGTAACACCACATTTCAAACTTAGTCTTTTCAATGAAAAATTACGGAAAAACTATATTATATATATATATTAAATATAAAAGCGTAATCATTAGAGTGTTAGCTGTCCCAGCTCCTGATCTCCGACACTCAAATAGTGTCAAGACACGTATTTCTGAGAAATACAGGGTTCGTCGGAAAAATAAGTTTATGATGCTCATTGTCTTTTTTGACAAAAGGAGAGTCGTCCACTACGAATTTGTGCCTGAACGACAAACTGTAAATGCTGCATTTTACGTCCAAGTGCTCGACAGGCTTCGAAAACGAGTCGCCCGCGTCCGGCCAGCGATCAACCGTATGACTGACAACCTGAGCGACAATGCGCCGTCTCACACCGCGCTTGTCGTGTCGGATTCTTGGCCAAGCACGGCGTGGCAACGCTGCCGCACCCACCCTACAGCCCGGACTTGGCACAACCGGACTTCTTTCTGTTCCCGAAGATAAAGAGGAGTTTGAAAGGAACGCGATACGGGACTTTGGACGCCGTCAAAGAGGCCGTGACGACGTGTCTTCGAGAGGTTCCCGATGATGCCTTCGCGGGAGCGTTCCAGGGATGGGAACGCCGCTGGAACAAGTGTATCGACTCACAAGGGTCCTATTTTGAGGAATATTAGCTTAAGATATGTAAAAGTGTAATAATTTTTTTTTCCTGAGCTCAGTACACTTATTTTCCGGACGAACCCTGTAACGAAGAATCTTCAAGGGTCAATAAACATTTTTTTATAATTTTAACCATCCATCGGCCAATTCGTCATTCCATCTCGTTCAGATTTCGTTGGTTTCCATTGTATCCATGAACGCAATTAGCGAGGTGATATATTCTGTTTTTTTTTGTAGATTTTCTAAACTTCATGCCGTTAGAGAGTTCAAAATTAATTTAAATTATGATTTAACTTAGCTATGAAACTACTTTCAACAATTTACCTGTAAATTGGTGCAAAAATAAAAAAAAACGTTTGGGTTTAGAAAAGGTAACAAAAAAATATATGTGTATTAGACTCAAACGGTCCGAAATAGAATTATGAAGCTTTAAAGATCACAAAATAAGCGGTGCATGATGGTGCACCATTCACGACAAAATGGTGACCCAAAATACACTGGTTATACCATTTACTTCCCGTAAAATCAATGATTCGATTACTAAATATTACGTAGGAATTCGTATTTGTAATTTCATTGGGTTTA
>CM073778.1:24716551-24822646 GCA_037158775.1 Hetaerina titia
GGGTGGTTAGTCATTTTTTACATTTCAATTAATGACTTTTTTAAACATTCTCTACAAATCCTCCGTTTTTCAACCGTTTTTTTTACCTAGATCCTGTAATATGCATGGCTGTTGTTTTCACGGATCATCCCTCATCGCTCCACATTCTACTGATGTCTATGAAGTTATTCCAGAAACATAGTTTAGTTAGTTAATTGTTCTTATCGAAAATTTCAATTTACAAATCAAGCCGATTTCTATTTTAAACTCATGACCTTTTCCTTAAATGCGCATTTTTCCAATAATTACAGTGTTTTACGACAGTTGAGAAATTTCGCATGTTTTCGCGATTTTTTAGAATAAATATCTAACCTGACCTACTAAGAATAAATTCAATGTTTTTTATTGATTTTACTCATGAATAAACTGAGTGCCTGGAATTATTTTTCAGCAATGTTCATTTTGATGACTTACTTTCAAATTTCCCCTTCTCAACAACCATATGCCCCAGATTATCTGAAAGGATGGGGAAATGTTAACTGAGCATGAGAAATCAATCGTCTACGCAGGATGTAACCGTAAGCATTGGCAAAAAACATCGTATATGCTTCACTTAAAGTATTCAGCCAATCAGAAGAACAATGTACTGGAAAGGTGAACTAAGTTCAAAAGAGCCAACAGGCACTGTTGCTTCAAGTCTGCGAACAAGTTGACAGCCAAAAACAGTGCCGAAGAGCTTACGGGGGATACAAAACAATGGCTCTCCTCCTTATTTCCAGCCAAGTCGTCTTGTGTTAGGAGGAATTCATGAATGGGTTACCTTCCAATAATCGCATGCCGTAATGTCGGCCCCCACGAAAAATAAGAAAAAATAGAGCTTAGAAAAATGAACAAAATTTACTCCTCCTTCACCGAACAGTTATAGTTATATAATACCTGTCTAATGTAGTTGTACCTACAATTAGGTTTTCAAAGGTGAAGGGCGACTGCAGTTTTCCTTTAAGACGATTCAAGGAAAAGCAGTCGACACGAACACACAGCAACAGCACGCGAGGCGGAATCCAGATTGACGACATTCCAGTTTGCCATCGACTAAGCTGCCAACAGCGTCGTTATTTTTTTTCACGACCATTTCCAACAAAACCAGGGTTTGATCAACTACCACGGACCCACATATATTCTTAAGAAACGAGGGTAAAGAAAAACGGAATATTCCACGCGAAATAATTTATTTTTAGACAAATAAATAAATATATACATATAATAGGAATAACTGTGGCGTGTTCGGCGGTTAAAATTGGGGTGTGAACGGAAAGAAAGAAAAGATTTAAATTGGGACGCGAGGAAAGAATTAAACGAAGAATACGATCGATTCTTCTTCCTCTTTTCCAATTTTTCAAAACACGGACGCTCCCGTAAAGAAAGCTTTCCATATAAACACACCACGTCGGCCTCCTCCTTGGTTAGCTATCTTGCGCAACATATTTGAAAAAAATTTAATTCATAATATCATTTCTAAAGCGGTGCAAACTCCCCCGACACTCTGTCAAAAAAAATAATCCAGTGCGTACTGATGTTTCTTATAATAGTATACTCTTCAGCCCTCATCCGCAGGCAAAGCATCACGGATTCCTTCTAAAAAGTGCTCCCGGAATACCGGAAGATTTAAAAATTTTCCACTCCATTTTCAGGCATTATCGTGAACTTGACCACGACGCTATTCAATCAGTTTGTCAATTATAATTTATTTACTTTGGACAATATAAATAAATATAATAGTCACCACCACAGAAAAACAATTAAAGGTTATATGTTAAGTTTATAAAATTACCATTGGATAATAAAAGGCGGTACACATAAGTAATTTTTAAAATTAAATTGTATTTATTTTCTTTAAAAGACTTTATTTATTTACGCAAACACGTTTTCAAGACTAATTACTTTCATTTTTTACGCATAGACTGAACAAAATTATACTTGCGTACCGCGTTTCATTTAAATTAATTGCAAAATTATAAGTTAAATAGATTAACGCAGAAGAGGTCTTTCAGTCTTAATTCAAACGGAAAGAGTCTTGGAATAGTTTTGAATTCACTTAATATCTTTTCTTGACAGCGAACTTGGAGATTTAACACATCTCATTTCTGGGAACATTTGGCGCACTAGCACTTCCTTAGGAAGTCGAAATCTCTCTAATCTACCACTTCCAATCATTTAAGTTTATCCTTGATGCATTGTGACACAATACTAGGTATCTTTTCTCGAAATATTATGACCACTATAAAGGAAAATCAGCCTGAAAATAGAGTCGTCAATATTAAAATGCCACTTGACTTCATTTTGCTAAACCGTCATCTAGATAAAGACGGACTAAGATGTGTCCGAAAGTTATAGCTTTATTAGCATACATTGATTGGGAGGTATTCTTTATTACTTTCTTTGGTAAATGTTCATAAAACTCCTTAAAAGCATGACGTACTTGCAAATCGACGACCATTTTTATAGGAGGAATGTTCCCGTTCAAATCACCTCGACAAATAATATCATTGGCTTCCATTCGCTTCCTCCTGGAGACGTAAATAGCATGAGTTCCGGATGTCGTCGGAGTCACGCTCCCTTGTTGAATCCCCTTTCAATTGCTGGGTGAGTGAGCGTGATTCGGCCCCGCAGACCGAGAGCGTGACAACTATTCGCCAATCGAACCTTGTCTTGCCGTGATCACGACCAGAGTATAACGAAATACGTATGACGAAGAAAAAGCGACAATTTATCCGAATCAATAAACTCATTGCCTTGACCTAGGAAAGTACAGGAACAACCAATAATTATGGAAAGGCAATACTTTTTTTCTATTTATAGCGCCTGCTTTCCCAGAAATTAGCGGATTTCTTACAAAACACGATCGTGCGAGATGAAAGGTCGACATATTCCTCGAAAGGAAAGCGCCAAGGTGGCGCCAAAATCCGAAGAGCAGACCGAAACAGAGAGACACGATAAATTCCACGAAACATTACCATTTTGAGACTTTCGAGAACTCTCATTATATATCTAACCAGAATATTTACAGTTGACACAAGTTTTTCGATCCGATATAGCGACCAATATATCAAAAATATACGAATGAAATAAAGTTTTCAATTGCCTTCGCGAATGATTATTTTAAATGAAAATTTTAAATTACTTCATGTGGTTACATTTAATCAATTTAGTACAATTATTTTTAAAAATAAAACTATTAAATATAAGTAACGGTGTTGAAAGGATATATTCATTCTTTTATTACTTATGTATAATTAATCTCCACTGTAATAGTGAAGTTTTAAGCCAGATGTTCTGAAATAGGGTCCGCCTGTTTTTAAGATTTTCTTTGCTAATTTTAAACTATTTCCTTTCGGGTGCATATCTAAAATGTAATTGTACAACGATAAAATCATCAGTATATTCATACCTCAACAATTTCACGACATATAATACATTTGTCACAATAAACCGAATCTAAGAGATAAATATCTCAGTAGAAGTGATTTTCATTAATTATGGTTGACGATTCTTTCACGGATTCTGTTAATATCAGGAGTTTTGTACTTTTAAATCGTCTAATATGAAACTCGAAACACGTATTTTTAATCCACAAATGTTCTTACAATGTTATCCATTCATGGTATCATTATGACAAACAATATACCAAAAACACTAATCGGAGAAAATCTCGACTTGAGAACCAAAGTTAATTTGCTCTTTTTTCGAATGCCGTGTTCCTATCAAATGTCCTTCATTATTTAGAATAGGAAGACATGGAAGTTTTCCAGCAGGACCTGCTACACAGAAAAAATATTGAATTTAATTAAAAAGCACGCTTAGAAAAAACACACGTTTGATAACTCAAGGATTATTTTAGCATTGGTGTTTTAATATCACAGTACAATGTATTAAAAAAATTATTTAAGTCTAAGGGATGGACGCTGAAATGTTGCATTTCATCAACATAATGTATCGTGACATTCCACAACTTGTGGAATGAAACAAAATAGCCATGGGAAAACTATAGTTCAGATCGATAGCGTAGGACAACAAACAATTCACCAAACCGAAAAAAAAAGAATGTCCTGGTGGACCCGTTTTCTTCTTTGCTTTTTGAAGAGTTGTATAAATGCAGGAAATTGCAGCAATATAAAATGGCAATTTAAATATTTTTTTTATTTGTCTTGCGGACGATTCCATTGAAATGAGTCTATGCCACATCCATGAGAGTAAGTTCCTAGAGTCATGATAACTCTGAGATTTGAAGAGAATATATTTTTTCCCCCAGTCCGCTACTCTCTGCTTCAACTCCGTACGAGTGCGGAGCATTTTTACGATTTTATTTTCTATTATCATCACAGTAACGAACTCGCTGTTTGGTTTTGAAAAAGGATGGTGAGAGAATCTACGACCAACTAAACTCTAAGGTATGTGAAAGTCAAATATTCCAAGTCCCCGTTCTACTGTTTTGATTTCAAATCTCATCCCTTATGTTCGCAATTGGGTTGTGAAAAGACGTTCCTCAGGATCTAAACCTGGCATCATTTAAATCTGGAACCATTTATGTACTCAACTTTACACTACCACACTTCTTTTATTTTCCAGAGTTCTGCAATCATCTAAAATGTATTAATGCTCATTTATGGGCTTAATCACGGAATATCCATCTGATAATTAGTTCCAGCAACTTCTGCTTTCTTCCGGCTCTCTGTTCTCTCAGCTAGTATTTTCCATTTGACGTAACAGTTACGTAATCATGAATCCTGTTTTCAGGATTAATTAGATTTAATTTGAAATGAATTTAGAAACAGTCATGGAAATTAACTCGAAATTGTAAGAAAGCACTCAAAGAAATCTCATGTAACCCCAGTTTTACAATAGAGCTATTGAAAATGGGCACGGAAATGGGAAAATGGGAACTAATTCGTCGTTCATCGAAAAAATATAGTCCTATCTACCAAATTTGATAGATGGGGAAGTTATGTGCTGTAAACTTTCCAAAATCGGCGGTTGCATTATGAGAAATATCGATGCATCATTTATTACCTGCCATATCCTGTAGACCGATATTGATCATATAGACACATGATTAACGTTAGCATATCTAAGATAATCTTATTTACCTCATACAGGTACATATTACCGAATTTGCTCTTCTTGAGAATTCAACCTTCTCAATTCCTGCTGTGTGAACAGAGAATATCATAAACGTGCGCATAGTGAATATCGTATATTTACGTAACATATAATTCACGCCTGATCTAATCAAAACATATAAACTCAAGCTATGTCAATACGCCGATCGTCGACATATCAGATAGCAAGAACAGTTCAAAGTATCCTGCAGCATATGCTTTTTGCCTTACCAAATTGGTTGCATAGCCTCCAGGATGTCACGAGGTAAGCTGCACTTGAACAAGAAATGAGTTACCAAATTGATACTACGTAAATAGTAACTAAATGGTTACTGGATTGAAATTGAGTCCTTAGATTACAAAATGGGAGATAACATGTGACATGCCAAGAAATTATTCCAATCGTGGAATGGCACGCTTAACCACCGCTCCGTATCAATTCGGGAAACTTGGCGAATTAAATTACTCGTATTACTTGCGTGCCGTCGAAGTCGGGATATAACTAAAGATCTATTACGTCCGTATTCGTTGACAGTACAGTCAGTTATACTCCAGATTTCTAAAAAAAAACCATGTAGTTCAAAATAAGTTGCCGGATAGAACTATGGCCACAGTTTTTTCAAGTGCGATCATATTCCACTTTACACAAACATTGTACATTTTATCACGGAAGTTTAACGAAATTAAATTTTTGAAATTGATAAAAGTTTTAACAATAATTGATAATTCGAAAAATATGAGTTGATATTTATTATTTAAAATCGATTGAACCGAATGAAATGATCAACAAAAATATTAATGAGGATTTATTCAGGAATATCCGCGACGAATACAATGAAAAAAAATGACAAGTAAAAGTACGAGTAATTTAAAATGAGATATTGTTATACTTCGTAATCCCTCATTCACTCTGCATTGTTCAAATGTGTTTTACGTGCGAACTCCAAAGAACCACCAATCCCTTGGGGATGCGGGCTATCTGATAGCTGAACCCTTAATGTTTCGCACGAATGGACTGTAAATTGGAAAGCAAACTTCATCAGGAGTGTTTAAATTCTTAAAAATTGAACTAATTCCAAATGGAGATTAAACGAATTTCAATTTATAAACACTGTTGGCCGAGATAGAGGTTGGAAAACGACCTAACCTACCAGTCCAAAGGATACTAATGTGATGCAAGAGTTGACGGCCTCTTAGGGTATTCTAGATTGTCATTTAAATCAGTCGTCAACATTTTAAGAAATCAGAAAAAATTCGAATTTTAACAAAAATGACATATCCCTGAAATATTTGTAAAAAAGTATGGCATCTAACAAATATTTGTTATTATTTTTTTAATTGACTTCTTTGAAAATACTTTTTTTATAATTGACAGTCTTCAAATTAAGTAAATGAGTTATACGATGATACAGTTAAAGGTTTTGATAGTTTTAATTAAATACGCTTATATCAAATGTAAAATGCTATAAAATTAAATAACATTTTGCTATCTGATCTATTCGTGAAATAACGATCTATTTCTCAATAAGAAGCATCTGTTGAATAATTACGGATACTACAAGTATAACAAGAAATATATGTCGAACAATATATTTCTTTGCGTGCATTTCATTAAATCTGGCTGTTAAAGAAGTATCTACTGAAATTGAAATACTTCAATTACCTCAAAAGATCTCAACCCAAATTAAAATAAGTAAAATTTACTCCGTTTATTAATATATTTTCATTGGTAGGATTACCTGCATTCCTTGGGATTTTTAACAAAATGGATTCCATTTAAAGTACAATCGTCCGCTAGGATATATTACCTAACACTTACCACCTCAGTTAAACTCTTCATACCTTTACGTATAAGTAATCGAGCCTTGACCCTACAAAATCAAAAACACTACAGACAAAATCAATTTAGCACTACATCAATAATGATTAACTGTAGCTATTACAACTCTCTAGTCCCAGTCATTAGATAAATTAATTAAGTTTAAGCCTTATGTTAATCAAACTATCAATCTGTATTGATATACTTGAAATTATAAACCCTTAAGCATTTATCAATTAAAAATCACTAGAATATTTGTCTGTTGCCATTACTTTAACCACGAAGCCTACCAGAAGAGGGGTAAACTAAGTCCGGTCCAACCATTTCCATAATTCTCGAGTATCTTCTTCTAAAAAATTTAAAAATCATTAATAAATATAAAAAATAACTAGAATATGACAGTAATTGAATTCGACAAACCATAAGGGAATTCTGAAACCTGATGTCTCTAACATTCCGTTTATCCATCAAGCGTCAGTATTCCAGTTCTCAAGCGCTCTTAATAGACCATCGATTGTGTGATTGCTTGGACGTAATGCCCAATACAACTAGAATATGTTCCCTAGGTATTACTCCACGTTCACATGCGATGATGTCATGCGCCTGTAACAATTTCCGAGAACAAAACAAACCCCGTACAAAGCGTTGGGACCATCTCTTCGACTCAAATTTTCGTTCGCTCCCTTCCGTCTCGGCTGTGCTTTGTCTACCACTTCAACCGTACCGCAAATAGCAGAAATCAGCGTGGCAACTCCCCCAATAACCCTACGAGCCAAAGCAGAAGCGTTAGGAGCAAACGTTTTAGCGAGGCGATTTGCATCTAGGAAGTAAAAAATCGAGGCTCATCAATATATGCGATTTCGAACGATTGGATCTAGCCCTTGGCGTGGGATTTCAAATAGAATGCAATGTTTGTCCATTCGATTCGAAGCTATAAAAAGAGTTGCACATTCAGTCTCGACTACCACTTCTGCGACATGAAATGTTAGGTACGTGGCCCATTTTCCAAGGGCTTCATTACTTTAATTTGTAAATCATGCACCGCAGCGATAACGATTTTTTTCCACCTCTCCTATCAACACCCTCCTGCCTCCATCGAAATGATAATTCTTCAAAAACTAAATTTGGAATTCTCAATTCGCAGAGACCGGACCCGTTCCAATTTTCGTGAAAATCCCGACGACCTCGTGACTCTGAACGGTCTCCGACGACAAAATAAAAAGTCCCTGTGATTGAGTTTCGTGTGACTGCGGTAATTGAAGTGCCTGCCGCTGGAGGACTCTGCAAACTCAAGTGCCCGCTGGAAAGGCACGAATGTGGAGTTATAATTGGAATGCCAAAAACTTTTGATCGTTAAATCAAAAGCCTTGCGCGTGCTATTTGCAGCGAATTAACGAGAAACAGTCAATCCGGGCGCTCATTATGACATTAGATTCGCAACACGCCTATGCGTCACGGGGTGAGGGGGTGGAATAGACCTCGCCAGCGGCGCTTGGTGTGGGAGTTCCTTCCCCGAGAGAGGAATGAGAGGTTCTCTTAAAAGTGGTCGCGAACTGAATGCCTCGTTCCAAACTTATTTACCCGCCGTCTTCTTCAAACTTGCATTCCTTCGGCATATTCACTAATGGAGTGCAGGGGCAGTGAAACGTATAGGCGCGCTTGTGTACATATTTGTGTATATATATATATATATACACACACACATATACATACATATATATACACATTCATATCGGTGGCGGTAGTCCAAGGGTAGACTGTAGACCGTTCGATTCCCGGGAAAGCCCTGCTGGATACCCTCAGCTCCAATCAATCTGTATAATTTTTCGGGTACTAAATCTTCCTGGGAAATACATTCTCTTCCTATGCACCTTATCTTCCCGTCAGGAATCCTTGAACCCAGATGAACGTGACTAGGATTACCGGAATTTGGAAATGAGTTTCATTAATCATTTTATTTTTATTTTTTTTACTATAGATAAATGATATTTTTTAATATAATCAAAAGCGTACATCCAGAATACCAAGAACATATATGAATGTGTGTACGTATATATACATACCAACATATACATATGTGCATACATGTACATAGATATACATATACGCACGTCTGGTATTATATCTACGGATTTGGGAGTATAATATATACAATATGGAATTTTTTTATGCATTCATATGCATGTATTGCACACCGGTCACTGAAGGCGGAGATGCGCCCTTCACTGCAAATTAATTCTACCGCTGAGAGGCGAAGTCACATTTTCCATGACATGTTGGTTTACTTGGTTGTCATTTACGTTAATTTCCTTTCTAACATTAATTAAATTAATATTTTTAATGCATACTTAATTGTTCCTGAAGTCATTTTGACCATTAACTAGCTAATTCTTGTTTTTCGGCGATTTAGTTTAATCAAAAGCAATGCCTTTGGAATGCATTGAAGAAAGAAGAATTTAATGAGCCATTTACTTGTCGGGGAGAGTCATGTGAAATGATTTTGGCTAGTCGACAGAAACAGAAACACATAAAAGAGGGACTCACTGCGTCTCGAATTTTCGGTGGTGCAACCACCTTTCTCAAGAGAAGTTAGGAACAGAACTTCTGTTCAGTTCACTTCAGTTCTGTTCCTAACTCCTCCTGAGAAAGGTGGTTGCACCACCGAAAATTCGAGATCCAGTGAGTTCCTCTTTTATGTAACTCTTTCTGTGTTTGTGTCGACTAGTCCATTTACATTATTGTGTACGTCCGTAGAATTATCAAAAAAGTGACAGAAGTGTTATATACATATATATAGGTATATATATATATATATATATATATATATATATATATATATATATATATATATATATATATATATATATATATATATATATATATATATATACATGATTTCTTCGAAGTAACGCTGAAGTGTTAAATAAAAAACTTAGCAACACACAACATGATAACATATAAAAGGAACACTCACACGTTATCTCGATAATTTCGACGGACTCGAACTCCGTCTTCTACGACGGAGACGGAGTTCGAGTCCGTCGAAATTATCAAGATAAAACGTGTGAGTGCTCCTTTTATATGTTCTCATGTTGTGTGTTGCTGTCTCAGTTTTAGATATATATGTATGTGTATATACATACACATGCGTAGATAAAGTCATGGTATACGTACATGGATGCTTGCGTGGGAAGCTCGCTCCCTTTATCTGGAGAAAACAGACAGGGGCTCGTAGCCCAGATCTCCAGATTTGGGGCAACGGAGTCTAACGGAATTTGCATATCCCACGATCATTTAAGCCAAAACCGCAGTCTTCAACGCGAAGGTCGGCTTGATAGCTGAGGATCATGGAGCTCACCCGGCACTAAGCCCCACGGCGTGTGAACCACCTCACACATTCGGTGTATTGAGGAGGGCCTGTTCCTTTCCCTTCTCCGCATGAGGTTTCCCAGGAAGTTCTTGTGCTCTGAAAATCGCACACAGTTTGGGCTTAAACTTTGGAGTGAGGAGAGTAATCACCAGGAATTTGAATTCGTGCCTTCCGGTAGCCACCAGGCTACCGGAAGGTACCTTGTTCTCTTTCCACTAGATGTCACCCTATTCAAATATCACGTTTCTTTTAGGATTAGAAACAAGATCGATATTTTGTTTTCTCAATGATTCTATTGATTGTGTTAAGATATCATTCGAAAAAAGTTCAAATCAAAAGAACACGTTATTACAATCTCAAATTGTGAAATTGACTGGCTATAAAGTAGGAAAAAGGCTGAAAAGATCCAGATGCCGTAAATTATTATTATTTTATGTATTCTTCCAGTTTCGAATTAGTTATATCCTTTTGTTTATTGATTGTTTTCTTATCGATCTCTTAGTTCATTCTTTCATTTTTATAAACATACCTTGACAACGTAAATGATATTGTTTTCATTGTGCCCAAATAAATATTAATACATTTTTTTATATATTTTGCAAATGGGTGTGTTCTATAACTTTCTGTTTGCTTCCTTAATTATGTAATTTGATGCAAAATTTAGTGTTTCACGACAATATTATGCTTCTGAATCTCCTCCAATACATTGACGAATAAAGGCGGTCGTTATAATAAAAAGTAGTTTACGTTTATATTTATGCAAGAAAATATTAGGGGCTTAAAAGTGCTGATTTTTTTTAAATATACCTTAATATCATTTGAAATCGTTTTTTCCAAGTGCAAGTCTTTCATAAAGTATAAAGTCTTCTCTGCTCAAGTTGAAAACATTTTCGGCGGGCTTAATCGTCAGGGAGCAAAACCACAAAGGGGTCCGGATACTTGATTTATCAATCGTAATCTCTCTATGGCAGGTTTGAACTTAGAAATGCACTAAGCATCTTGGACGAGTAAAATGCGCAATTTTCGAACGTTGAATGAAAGGGATAGTTGACTTTAGAAAGAAAAATATGGTTCACCACAAAAACATCGTCAATCCCACTGCTTTCATTTCATTTGAGAATATTTGGAATAATTACTTGAATCAGCATTCACTAACTCATATCCTTTTCATTGGTGAACCAAATGGGTACTAGACTGTCGCAACGGAAAACATCCGTGACTCATCAATACAGAATGTAAGTAACTGATGGTGTAACTTCATCCAATAGTTGTTTTATCTATTTGGTATATTTATCTACCCGAGTTCCCGCCGAAATAAAATTTTTTATGTTTGTTAATATTTACTTTTGTGTCTTTATTTCACGAACGGGTACTACTTTCCGGATGACCCTCGTAGTAATTGAAATACTGGTTCTATCTTTTAATTTATCCTAAAGATCTACTGAAGACTATCGCATTATGGAAGAGATTTTTAACCTTCACACCAATTCCCTCCATTTATGTATTCGTCAGCGTAGAAAATAAATATTACAATTTAAATGTTATTTATTCATTTATCGCATACTTTCCACGACTAAGTGAATAACTTATGCACTCTCCGTTTTCTCAACACGAAAAATAATTTAGAGCCTTTCAGATGCACTCTTTTGATATTTTAAAGATACGCTGTTTCCGTTTAAAATGTATTTATGCGCCAAATTATTTTCCCTCTATCTCGGCGGCATCCTAAATTCCATAAAAATATTGAGAAGAAGATTTTCAGATATTTTATCACAATCAGAGATAAATTTTAGTGGATTCAAAAAGTTCAAAATCTGTGATATTCCATTTGAAATTTACAACTATCCTATAATTTATTTTTTGGCTTTTTCTAAAAACAGCGTTTTCTGCTTGTAGAAAATCAGAAAATTTAATTTCTTTCATTAGATTCTATGAAATTTGCACTACCCCGATGTCTTTTTTTTAAGAAAATTGGAGTAGCGTTTTAAAAAATAAATATTTTTGGCATAATTTCGCCCATGGAGCAATGTTTGATGCCGTTGTTTAGAGCAATAAATACTCCTATCCTCGTCAGTCTTGAGGTGACGTCAAAATTGCAGCAAAGCCGTTTTCATAAGAAGGAAACCCATTTCACGAGTACGTGAAGTTAAATCCCGTATGCTGCTTCCCTGTACGATGGGGATATTTAATTCAATCCTGATTATGCGTTCTGGGTCCTTTTTCTTCTGGCGACTCGTGACTACGGATTCCTCTTCCATTTGATAGCGACAAGCGTGGCAGAACTTTCAAGACGACGTTGAAGTGGCTTGCGAGTGCAATGTGAGAAAGAAAGGGAGGGAATTGATGCTCCGACTAACGAGCCGAACTCTCCCTTCTTATAATCCTCCTCTATCACAAACACACACTCAAAGTGAACCTCGGGGCGACGGTTTGGGTAAGTTTCCTTGGATACGGGAGGCGAGTTGAGGGCTTGAGAGCCTGGAGACGAACGGGAGGGGAAGAGAAGTGCGACGGCGATTGGAGAACACGTTAGGGGATGGGAAGGGGCTTACAGTTAGTGAAAAGAAGCAGACAGCTCACAAAAACCGGACAGTTAATCCGAAATAGTTCGAAAGAAACCGCGAGGCGTATGGCACGGCCATTTGGAAACATATGTCGCAGCTCTAATGCGGTGGAATAATTCCATAATCACAAAAAATACGCCTAAAGTTTTGCTTGCAATAATATTCTTAGTATCTACTACTATTGTCAATGCTTATTCCCATACATCAAGTAATTAAAGCCATATATATATATATATATATATATATATATACTCTCTGAGTTCTGTTCCTAATTCCTCTTGGTGGTCACCACCGAAAATTCGATAACCAGTGAGTCCCTCTTTTATATGTTTTAGTTTCTGTGTTTGTGTTGACTATTTAATGAATTTACATTATTGTGCACGTTCGTGGGTTTTTCAAGAAAGTGACTTTATATATATATATATATATATATATATATATATACATAAAACTTTAACAGCAACACAAAATATAAGAACACAAAACAGGATTAGTCACATGCTATTTCTTGATAATTTTGACAGAATTGAGCTCCGTTTTCATTAGAAGATTAGCTAGGACTGACTGCTGAGATGAGGAAGGTCAGCAGTCAGTCCTAGCTAATCTTCTGATGAAGGCGGAGCTCAATTCCGTCGAAATTATCAATAAATAAAGTGTGAGTGTTCCTGTTTTGTGTTCTAGACGAAATCCCGCCATATAGCGAGCACATATTCATTGACATGGAAATAGATACAAGGAAAAGAGGATAGGAACACACATAAAGGACGAACAAAGAAGAGGTGGGATAGGCGGAATTGAGCTGATCACGAGTGTAAAAATATTTCCTTGACCGGAGCTTGAACATATATTTAGATGTGTGTATATATATATATATATATATATATTTATTTATTTATTTATATTTATATATATATGTATAATCGCATAACGTTTAATAAACCATTAGTTTAATAAACATGGTATCAGATTTATTGTATCAGAACATTACAAAATAGCTAGGAACGCCATTTTCCAAATATTAACATGCTTGTGATAGAAAAAGCATACCATAAGAACGATTTATGTGAAAGACTTATTTTAAAGTCCCCAACAAATTATATGCACACCTCAACGACTATTTCAACGTAATCCAATGAGATTATTTTGACTCGTCTTTCGGAATACCTGTACCCATATGCAAAAACATATGATAGCCACTACTGGATAACACAAAATTTGGAACTAGTTTTATTATTAAATTTAAACCGAAAAAATTGGACACCGAATGCGCTAGAATCCTGTACAGTAGAAAACAATCAGCAGACAGACAAAACTACTAAAATAAATCTATAAAGTTGGATTTTGAAGAAAAAAAGGTGAAGGTAATAGAGGTGGGAGGAGAAGAAAGCGAGAGAACTGCTTGGAGAGTGGAGAAACATGGTGATAGGATGTCTGAGAAGCCTTTCCAAAAAATCTTAAGTACCCATAATTGGATGATGGGAATTGAAAGATGAATGTAAGTTTATTGATGGAAAGGCGAGAGAGTTTACGTACAGTGAGAGTTCATTCAACCATATCGTGCTTAAAGACACTCGACCAGGGATAAATTAAAAGAATATGCCGCCGACTGACCTACTACAGCAATGTTATTTTCGCGAAAACATAAGGTAAGGTTACTGCTCTTTCACTTCATTTCAGGTATTGAGAAGTGATTAAAGTGGAATTCAACTCCATCTAAATATCCCTATCTATTCACTTCAATATTCGTTGGCATCATTCTCCTGAACGGGAAAAAATAAATGTTTCACCTTTAATGGAATAAATATTTGTCCCTTTAACAGACCTATTACCAACATTATCTACAACTCTCGAAATGATTTGGCTAAAAAATTATCTAATGAAATTCCCCTTGGTTAACAATCTTTCTCAATGTAGAATTCTCTCGTTCTTTCCAAAAGAAAATATTTTTAGAGAAATTGCTGTGAGAAATCGAACTACGTGTTAAAACAGTGAATGCTTACGAGGTCTGTTAAAAAACTTCCGGTACTTTTTTATCACAAAAAAATACTTTACAAACAAATTATTGGTCAGAGTTCCCTTCCAACTAGTATCCTCCCCAACGTTTACACTTATTCAAAGGTGTTTCCACTTTTTGAAACATTCCTGGAACACTTGTTCCGGAATGCTTATAAGCTTCCCCGTCAAAAGTTTCATCTATCTCTCGAATGGTGGCAAATCTTTTTCCCTTGAGCGGGGTTTTCAATTTGAGGAAAGGGTAAAAATCAAATAGGGCCAGGTCTGGCGAGATCAGGTTGGGTGAGGAAGGACTATGCTTGTCTTGTTTTCGGCTAAAAACTCACGAGTTCTGAGAGAGAAATGAGCCGGCAAGGAATGGTGGTGAAGTAAACTACTACGTCGCTCCTCCAAAGTTTGGGCCGTTTTCGCCTGATTCTCTCTCTTAGGCGTTTCATAACCCCCAGGCAGTACTCCGTGTTGACTGTCTGGCCTTTAGGTAGGTTTCCGTGATGGACAACCCCATTTGCATCCAAAGAAACAGTCAACGTCACCTTGACATCCGAGCAAACTGGTCAAATAATCAAAAAAACAATATATCAACAAAGTGGTTCAAGCTGGTTATCTAGGAAGTTTCCGCGGACACAACGCCTCCAAGCGGATTAAGAAATAACCAACCGGAGGCGCGTTATTCAAAATGTTCGGGAAATTTTTGAAAAAAACCTCGTACTATAAGCAGCCAAGGGACGATGGCAACTCATTGAGGCGAGGCACAGAGGAACGAACCGTGGAACTCATTTCCCGTAGCGAGAAACCGTTTTTCAAAGAAAGGTGCACGAGAGACATAAACTAAACAAAAGAAAGGGTGAATGCGAAACAACACCGCCGAAATTAGATCAAGCTTTCTCACGAAAACGATACAGTACAATTACGGATTATTATTGAATTTCACGATCCCTGATGGCAGATATCGTTTCCAGGCGCTGCGACAAAATCCAATTAAGTCCTCGACGAAGTAACGTAGCATCAAAGGACACGCACGTGAGAGGAAAATGCAGAGGAAAAAAAGTATGCACAGCTCAGACAGTGGAAACCTCTCTCGAATCGTTCAAAACGAGAGTCAGCTAAAAGCTCTATCTTATGTGCGAGGCATACTTGGATGATCGAGTTTTATTGCGAACACGTGAGCCAACTGCAAATTCATAAACTAAAACAAATATTGTTTACGTATGAGTGCCTTTGACGTATTTTTCTATATTCCTCCGAATTAAATATTTTTACGTAGCGTAACGCTAACAAATTATGCATGTTCACCATCATTCCTCGGGGCATTTATTCACTAAAAAACACCGCAACTGTAAATACATTTATCAACACGTACACGTGTTTCAGAAAGAAGATAGATTTCCGCACTAAAAAACTTCCCAAAATGAAAAATGTTTAACTTAGCTATATTCCATGCCGTTTATTCCCATCGAAGCTTCAATGCATAGGGATAATTAAAATGAATTAATTTCTGCATAGAAATATCAAAGAGAACTTTATACATTGAGCCGGCGGGGTTTAGGTAATGGTGATGAAGGTTTGGTGATGTGTGGCTGAGTTGGATGACTAGTATGCAGTGAAGATTTTTTTTGCGAGAGGATAAGAGAGGAGAGGGAAGGAAGGAGAGTATTTAGTACAGAAACCCAAGATCAATAGTAAGAGACGGAGTGCAGGAACTTTCTTCTGGATTGGAAATGAGTGAATAACACAAGCATTGAACATTTAAACTCCGCCATATCATTCGATTTCAATGTTTGGGGAATTTCAAAAGCATAATGCAGGGTGGGGCAATATAACTTCCTTTTTTATAAAGCAAAACCCCTTAATACCTTAATCCATATCAATCCAATAATATATGGTATTCTAAAAATCAATTTTGAACCCTCAGTCAATGGCATCGGTCAAATCTCCTTGATCATCAGAAAATTTTAGGCGATGGCAACATTTGACTTAAGTCATTAAAATTTGTTGGTCTCTAGCATTCACACACATTCTTTTTAATTGAAGTCAGCCACGATAACTAGAACAAGGGCCTCCACAGTATTTGTGCGTTTTAACAGGTACAAGACAACCTTGCACCTTTAACCTTTCCGTTGAACAATTTCACTGAATAATTTGAGAAATCAGATGTCAAGCGACTGTTAAACGTTTGCAAATTTTAGAAGCGAGGATGAATGAAAAAATTGGTAATGATTAAATAGGAGACAATAGACAGATAGGTAGAGGTCTTTATTTGGGCGAAATGCAGGCCCAAAGGTGCCTTCTTTAGGTCATTAGTTTTTACGGAAAATAGAAAATTGGTGACTGTTACATTTGGTCTAAAAGTTTAAAAGGAGTTTAATGGCAATGTTAATGGAGAGAATGAAGTGTGCCGGAATCCTCTCCTTCCCTGATTACCGATTGAGAGGCATACTATGCCTTCCATACATTTTTAATAGGAAGAAATAATATAAAAAGTGTGTTGTTAGAACTCAACAATTCAAATCTGTAAAAATCATTCACCTTGACCGAGAGTCGAACACGGATCACTAACTGTACGCCCAAGTGTTTTAGCCAGTTAAGCTACCGAGGCGCCTGATTACACTTCCTCACATTTCCAGGTTGTAATTCCGGTCAAGGCGAGCGATTTGTACACTTTGTAATCCTTGCATATTCATGCACATTAGGGGATGATTCGTTTAAAGTTACTGTCGCGCCATCTCCCGCAGTTCTTTGAATATGTGCTCGATTAGAACCGAAAAGGTTTTGTCACAAGTACAAGATTCCATTAAGGATTGTATTCCATTAATATTTCTGCCAATATTGACGATAAGGACATCAATAAAATGTGTCGAATAATGCTAAATTTTTCCCTATTTCATGATGAAACCATTCCACATAGTTAGCCATAAACGCTATGCAAGCGTTAAAGTCAAGTTTTACGGTCAAATTGAATAATATTTTTTCAAAAATGTGTAATTTTGGCTGGGAAATTATAATATTTGTTATACTATTACCCAACAAAGGAAAGGAGATTGATTTTTCTTCAGATTTGATCGTGCTAAATAGGATTAGATATAAAAAGAGACGTTTCAGGCGTGATATGGTGGAATATCATGATTAATTAAGGATTAGATATCTCTCACTTCCAATTAATAGTCACCGACGTTCTTGGATGAAATCTGCGCTTCATAACAATAAAAACACACTACGATTCCACAATACTTGATTCGTTTCTTTCTTATTTATCTAACGTATCTGTAAAACTTCGCCTAACCAGACTTCTCCTCCTCCTGCAATCTTTCCAGGACCCCTTAAGTTCCAACCTCCTTGAACCAATATTGATATATTAAGGGTTTCATTGCTTAGTTTTAAATAGCAATGCTCCTGATGATGACGTAAAAGGAGTTGAAGTGGTTGTCTGATAAATTAAGAGATCTAAAATTTCATGAATTGTATTTTTCCTTGCTATTATTTCCCTTGTAATGAAAAAAGAGTCGAGTAAAGAAACGACTTCATGATGAGGAAGTTAATTTTCCTGTTAATACGAGGTGGTCAGCATCAGATTAGCATATCCTGCAACTTAATTCATTAAGAGCGCCCCGAAAAGTTGTAGTTGAGGTGATTTGGTCCAGTGTCCATACACATACACTCGGACACACCTTCGGGGAGGGAAGATCGAGAATCACCAGGGACGATGACACCCACCCACACCCGCCTCCCCTCAGGCGCCACGCAACCCAGTTCGTTCAACTCACCTTGAAGTCCTTCATCTTGACCTCCTGCCTCCTGGCCACGCCGACCTCCTCGTCGGCGTACACTAGGTTCCTCACGGATCCGCCGAAGCGCGGCTCGAAGATGACGGAGGGCAGGGCGAGGAGGGCGAGGCGGGAGCCATACCACGCCGTCGGCACGCCCCCCACGAACACGTCCGAGTTGGTCCGGAGCGATCCGAAGTTGAACTCGCGGCCGCGTGACACCTTGGTGCGCGTCACGCCGTCCACCGTGAGTGACGTCCTCTCCACGTCACGCGTCACTCGGACCTGAGGAGGTGATGGAAATCGTTGAACGTTAAATCCCAAACCACTTATAGATTGGATTCAAAACATCACAATTGTCGTGCTATCATTTGTGGTACTTAGTCTATTGTTCAGAGTGAAACATGGGAAATAAAAGCAATTACCATTTTTGCTTCTAAAAAACTGAAAACTTCTAAATAACTCTACAGTTCAACTACATTTTACAAATCATTAAATAATTGCTCCCAAAAAATTGGACTGAATTGGTATTAATAGGAAATGGATCCTGAAGTACCTTTAATATAATGTCAAGGAAAAGGTAAAACGAGGTCTGTGAGGAATAGAGTCGACATATTTGACAGGAAGTAAAAATATGAAAAGTTGAAGAACGTTAATGCGAAGGGAAACAAGCCTTAAACTTTGAAGTTGTGCCAGAATTCCACGACGAAAATTCATGGCCGTTATATTAGGTAACCTTTTGACCTCGTTGCTGTGGGGTAATGTCCTCGCCTCTCTACCCAGGGGTCTTGGGTTCGATTCCCACCTCAGCGTAATTTATTTTTGTATTTTAATGATTTTCCGCTCAGTTATATGCTGTTAATAATCAAGAATAGAGGCCAGTATTGATTTTTGGATAAAAATTAATAATTTTCATGAATCGCCCAAAGCCAGCCTATATATCATAAGAAATCCCCTGAATAATAAATGCTCTCCGTCAATGAATAATAATAACGCAATTAACGGAATTATTTTTAACAATTTACTTTACATTTTCAATTAAGTTTAAATTAATACATTAATATAGTAGTTTTATTATATTTTCCATTCATTTATAAGCACCTTTACGAGTCTATCGGAAATATATATTTTCATATATATTACAGCTTCTCACTTTTATCCATCATAAAGTTTTCATAAACGTTTTTCGGGCCATAATTTTCATTTTTATGTCGCGGTAGACACTTGTAGCATTGAGTTTCAGCAGATGTGAAGATTTCGATCCATCTAAATGCTTTCCTTTCTAAAGAATATGAAGACAATCTCTCACTTAACAATTTGGGATTCCAATTGGCATATTACTTATGGAAATGTTTTTCAGACCATTTACTATTTTACTGACTTTAATCTAAGGAATCTGAACTTTTCTGAATCTAATCCAATTCCAATGCCAAAAATGGAAAAGTAAGGATATTTGTACGGGAATTTGATCCGAAAAAAAACTCTGTAAAGACACCTTCATTACCAGTTTATCACTCACGAGTTGAAATTTTGTGCAAGTTACATTAAAGGATTTCTTGTGACACAAATGTAAGGAACTATGACTGTGGATACACCTATGTGAACTATTGGCAGCCAATTTTCACACTGGTTTAGTGATCAAACCATGTTTCAAAGCGTATGAATGATTTTCTTTTAATTATTTTTGGTTTTATACGTTATTTTTTATGGATTTCGTTTCATCCAAGTGAGAAATGTTATCTTCGAGGGAAAGGTGTGAAGTAAAGATCTTCAGTTGCCTATTAGACTCCCTCCGGAGCCAAAAACTAAAGATAGGATGTTTTATCTTCATTTTCGACTGAGTGCTTCATTTCTCCCTTTCTTAATTCCCCAAGAAAAAAGACCTATGGGAACAATTCCCACAATATTTAGATAACATACAGCCACGCACGCCATTTTACACGGATGTGGTCGGGAATGTTCTCAAAATAAAAAGTGTGGTGGAGATATCAAAACTTTTTCTTTCCGTCAAAACCGCGAAGTTCATTATTTTCTGGTAATTCCATCACTTTCCCTCGTGTTATGCACGGAATAAATTATGTACTCATCCGACTTATTAAAATTAATCTTGTAAAAAAAACCAGCTGGAAAAAGAGAATACAAAGCGGTGTACGAATGAAAAAAATAAATGGCCCCTCTCATTAGCATGCCGGAAAGACCAAATGTAACACTAATGCTAGACTTATGTGCGTTGACAGAGATAATTTATGCACCGAGGTCTTGCAAATTATTCGCACTCCAAAATACTTTGGTTGCTTGGATCATGTATATATAAATCGGGAAATAAGTACCAGAACAAACAGATTCGAGGGGTACTTATTCCCACGGACAATTCGTGATAACAACTGTAGGGTTACAGATAGCAAATATTCCCCTAGCCACCCTAAACGTTTAGGGAATAATTAGTTCTACTCAATTGCATGCACCTTCACTAACCTCATGTGTTTTGTTGTCAAAACCCTTTCTTTGCGCATGACCGCATTAGAATGCCATCAAATAATGTAGTGCTCTTTACAGTATTGTTTACTCTGTCTCCTTGTCTTGTTTTGCTTGTTTTTAAGTTTCCCCGTCCATCCCTGGTCTCTGTCTGTGGGGGGACCCTCCCGCTACCTGAATCGTTGGGTCTCATGCCCTACCTGTGCCCTTGGGGAGGAGAGCGTTGTATGTTGCATGTCCACGTGGTAGTGGAATTTCGCCTTTTTGCTTTTCAAATTATAGCTTGCACAATATTGGATTCTTAGCGCATCCTAAGGTGCAATTTTTTCTCAGTTGTTAGTGTATGTATTTGCATGCGTGTAAGTTGAAAGGATTTTTGCATGAATGTATACGCCGCTGTGGGTATAAGTTTACATAGATGTGTTGATTTTGCATGTGATTTTATTCCCTTTTACCGGTGGTAACCTAACACCCCCTGCTACACACCCTTGAGGCGGCTTGCGGGATATTATGTAGATGTATGCGCGTGCATATGTATTATGTTACGATCATCTCGATTCCCACGACTGCTCCCTCGTCCTTTGCGAGAGTCAGCGGGGCGGAAGGAAGCGTTTCCTCGACGAATGAAAAAGTGGAGAGAATCATGTGACATAAATTTTCCGCCGGCAAAAAAAAGAAACTCCAAATGTATTAACGACTCATTCATCTTCGAATATATCAGATCATAGGATTACATGCGGCCATTTTCGCCGATTCTTAAATTCATCCTAGATAGGCATAAAGTTACCAATAATTCGCCGGTGTCGTATTCAACAGTCGAATTGTTCACTTGCCGGCCAAAGGCCTGAAGGAGGCTGAGCGGTACTGTGAGCACTGTGCTGGCCGCTGGAGCGAAATTTTATGATCATTCCTAATGATACGATAAAAAAGTACTCGGTTGCAATGGTATCGGGCTCAACCTTCATTTAGGTACCATCAAAATACCTCAATATGTCACCTATGTGATGATACCGGGAGTATTGTTCTCCTACATTTTTGTGAATTTAAAAATGTTGCCTTATTTCTCAAAGTATTCGGTTGTAATGAGGGGTTCTCGTCATTTTTCCACATAAAGTGCCCAGTTTCATTTCACTAGAAAATCTCCCGCACATTCTCAATTTACCTGATTTCCTTTCAAATAATACTCTCGTCAGAGAATAAAGTTCCTGCGCATATTTGTGCGTGTGACGACAATATTTTCTATAACTACTTCAAATATACAATAGAGTTAGGCTCGACCAGTTTCTGACGTAAAAAAAACAATATTTAGTTGCTTAGGGATAATACCTACGCAAGACAAGACAAACATTCCTGAAATATAGACCAAATAGTTCGCGAGTTTTCAAAAATTAAATACACTTCACACGTAAAACTTGAAACAAAAAAGGGTTTTCATGAAGTATTCTCATGACGTTTCAGAGAAAGAAACCAAGGTAGTAGGAAAATAGCCTCCAAAAAAGTATGATTACGCTAGCGTGAAAATAGTTACCAAAAAAATAGATTCTTCGCATAATAAAAAAATGATGCCTTTACAGGAATTGAATTAACAAAGAAAATTGGATGAAGAAAATATAATCCCATAAAATTACGTTAAAACGGCGCAAGGTCCTAATGAAACGTTCCCTTTGACAGAAATATTTAACGAGGCAAATATGAAAGGAGACTCTAAAGAAAAAAATTTAAGACGCGTATAATGGGGCCTAAAAGCGATGAAGAAGACACCAAAGGAAGAAGCAGAAGCGGATAAGAGACGAGAGGTTTTGCGGTGACAAGACTGTCGCATTTAGAAGATGAATGATTTGAGAGTCCAAATCGAGAAACATGGATGCCACAAAACGCGAGGCATTACTGGCTCAACAGCGCGCCCGGCGGTAAGAGAATGAAACGTCGACAGAGGACAGTAGGAGAGCGCTGTCCCCGATAAAGAGTTTTATTGGACGGCCTTGTCGCATTCTCCCAGTAATACTCTCCTCGACGACACAAGGGCCGCAAGGTAGGTAGGAACGTGGTCTTTTTTTGCCAGACTCGTGGATGGCACGAAGTCCTTTGATTCACCAGAAACCCCTCCATTCAACCACGATATTCGATTATCAATACCGTACTTGGCAACCGCACGCATGGTAAATAATTCAACCGTCTAAGGCAGCGTACTTGAGTGAAGTGGAACTATTAAAGAGTAAGGGAAGCATTTTAACATTTTAAAAGCAGACTTGGCGCGAGACGTCATAATCGGCACAGCGATTAGGAACTTTTCTTAGTGGTATGCCTTATTTCAAAATAAAATCCTTAAATGTGGAATTTTATAAATTGATGTCCATCATATTATTGCCATATCCATTATTGCAAATAATCTCCAACCATGCTGAGTAATTTTACGTTAAGATTTATTACGCAAATATTTAATTAAAAAATAAAATTTGGTCATTTAATATAACAGAACAATTTAGCCATGGTTCACTTAGTGTATGTACATGTGTGTGTATGTACTAAGTGTGTATACTCGAATGTGTTTCCGCATATGTGAATTGTTTCCTAACAGCCCCCACCATAAGCCCTTTGGAGTGGCTCACGGGGTATTACATAGGTGTATATCAATAAAAAATTTTCGGTTTCGGTGGAAATCCTACATGGTGAAAGAAAATACCTGGCTTTTCTACATAACAATGTTTTATGCACGACCAAGGTTTCGTAACAGCATAATATCTTCTGGATATTTCTTGGCCATAACATATTTGTGTGCATAAAACCTTTTTATGTGGGTGTATGTATATATATATATACATATACATATATATACACACACATATATATATATATATATATATATATATATATATACATATATATATAATTTTCTTCGAAGTAACACGGAAGTGTTGAATAAAAAACTTAGACAGTAACACACAGCACGAGAACACATAAAAAGAACACTCACAATAATATCTTGATAATTTCGACGGACTCGAACTCCGTCTACTTCGGAAGATAAGATATAACTCATATCATTGACTCATCATTGAGTCATATCTTATCTTCCGAAGAAGATGGAGTTCGAGTCCGTCGAAATTATCAAGATATTATTGTGAGTGTTCTTTTTATGTGTTCTCGTGCTGTGTGTTACTGTCTAAGTTATATATATATATATATTTATTTATTTATTTACTAGGTAATCTACCGTTTAAGGTAGGTTTTCGGATGGACACAACTACCAAGTAAACATTTTGTGACTCCCCACCTATCAAACTAATCTATATCAGGTCCCTCTTCATCTCGGTGTACTTCTTTCCTCCCTTCATCCCGTCCAACATCCGCATCCTGTTCCTGCCCTTACCTCGCTTGCCCAACATTCTCCCCTCTATTACCTTCTTCAACATTCCACTACCGCTCAATACGCCTTTCATTCATTTTTCCTGCCTCCATACGATTTCTCTCAACAAACCCCTCTCCTCACCCACCATCTCTATATAAACATATATATATATATATATATATATATATATTTACCATTCATTCACATAAAAATAGATACAAGGAAAAGGGATAGGAAAAAATATAAATAATGAACACAGTAGAGTCAAAAGTTTAAAAATATTTACTTGACCGTGACTTGAACCACGTGTGTACATATAGTATACATATATTTTTTTCGACCACGGTGGTGGCGGCGTACCCTCCTTGCGTACCAACCAAGAGGTCGCTGGTGCCATCTCCGCATAGGTGTTTTTTCTACCACCTAGGTATTGGTTTGTTATGTTTTTGAGAATATAATATTGGGTTTGATATGTTTTTTTAATGTTGTTGTAACAACACTTCCAGTCCAATGTAAAGGCTGAAGTGTTGTTTTCGGACCAATGCAAAATAAATAAACATACCTATTCATGTTTTTGTATGCTATATATGAAATGAAATTTTTACTCTGTAATGAAGCCTAGGTCATAAATAAAACATTCATGCGGATAAACCAAGTTTCTCCTTTCATAGGAGTATATCTATGTTATATCTGATAGGTGCATATAAATAGAAGAGATTTTTGACGGAGAGTTAGACATTGGTGGACTAATTGGCTACTCATTAGATGATCAAGGGTAAATCGATGACACCTTGCTTTTGGACACGGCAATTTTTGAACAACATGAAATCAGGTTGAATCATGAAATGAAATGAAGAAGTAAGGTAGACCAAGCATAAGTAATTTCTCACATGCTTAAGGATAACATCCGTTATTACCCGTAAAATGTAATTTTGGGACCAAGACAAATGAAATTCAATTCAGTAATTGGCTTTTTTGCAAGTACAGAAAAATAATTCATTTTATTAATATTCAAAACTTCTTTGGCAACGGTCAGCAAAAGTTTTACAATGGAGTAACAATTTGAATGATTCTTATAAACTTCCTCTCAAAAACGCAAAATTTTCTCAGCAGAATTTTTAAAATTACAACTGTAACGTTTTGGAATGAGAAATCAGTTTTAATTCGATGTGAACAAAGGCAGTGAAACGAACATTTATTCAAGCCTAGATCCTCGCGTATGCAAACCCAAACTCCCTCAAATATTCGTAATTCATTGTCCATTTTACAGGGAGAGTAGAATTTCCACGGCGACATCTACGTTTCCACGTCAGAATTACCGCGCTCTACATTTTTTTTTTGCCTCTCGCAAAATAAAAATGTCCTTCACGAACGAATTTCACGACGTATATCGGGGAAGGAAAAGAGGCCCGGAGATTTCATAATTTCGCAAATCGTGGGAATGAGAGAAAGAGAGGGAGGCGGATCCTTGAATTTTAAATATTCCGACGCCGTCAAGTTTTTAAGGAACGCACGACGAAGGAACATGGAAAAAAATCCCCTTAGTCCCTAAGGATTTAATTATCTCCGATATAAAAAGTATGTGATTTTTTTTCCTCCGGCGGGGAATTTATATGAAGGCCACGAGAATCTCCAGGAATGTCTTCCTTTCGCAGTTGCTGGAGATTCCAACCTCGGCCTTCGTCGTGAAGGAGAGCTATCTGGATAGAAAAAAGGTGTGACGGGGAAAAGCGGCGGAAAAACGTACAAAAATCATATACGCTCCCTTGAATAAGAATGCTAAAGGCCGTGTGACAGGGAGGGTTATGCTATTTGACGAGTTCATTAACATGTCACGATGAAATGATATGTTCTTCGCTTGACAAGGACTGGACAAGTAAAGTGAGTGGACTCTTTTAGTAAAGGTATAGGGAGAAGTGACAGGATGGGAAGAGTGATAAGCAGGTGAGCGTGACAGGATTGTCCACTAACTCACGTGATTTTTAATGTATCCCCTGATGTAATGATGAGACAGGTAAGTGGACGGCTGGTTGTAAGAATTAAATTAGATGAGAAATTAGATTAAATTCATCAGATGAATCGTCAACCTTTAACCAGCCATTCAGATAGTGGATTTGAGTCATTCCTGGGTTCATCACAGAATCAAAGTGATAGGTATATGGATAGGTGATAGGTATATACGAGGTATATATATATATAATTATTTATTATTAGGTAATCTACCGGTTAAGGTAGGTTTTTGGATGGACACAACTATCAAATAAACATTTTGTGACTCCCCACCTTGCAAACTAATCTATATCAGGTCCCTCTTCATCTCGGTGTACTTCTTTCCTCCCTTCATCCCGTCCAACATCCCTATCCTGTTCCTACCTTTACCTCGCTTGCCCAACATTCTCCCTTCTATTACCCTCTTCAACATTCCACTACCGCTCAATACGCCTTTCATCCATTTTTCCTGCCTCCATAGGATTTATCTCAACAAACCCCTCTCCTCCCCCACCAATTCTAGTACTTCCTCATTTGTTTTCCTTTCGGTCCATTTCACCTTCTCCATTCTTCTCCACACCCACATTTCAAAAGCCTCCAATCTACGTCTATCCTCCTGCTTCAGCGACCACGTTTCCGCGCCGTACATAGCTACGCTCCATATCAGAGTTTTTACAGAGTCTTGTCTTAACATCCCTACTCAACGTCCCCGTCATCAACTCCCTCCTCCTTGAGAAAGCCTCCTTGCCTAGCGCAATTCTTCTCCTTACGTCCCTACCACTTTGACCGTATTGGTCCAAAACACTTCCGAGATATGTAAACTGTTCTACCTGCTCTATTTTTTCCCCGTCTATTTTAATATTTAGCTTAGCCTTTTTCTTTCTGGAAAATCGCATAACCTTTGTTTTATTAATATTGATTCTCATCCCATATTTATTGCACTGAACCTCCAATTCACTCAACAATGCTTGCAACCCCTTGGCTGACTAAGCAACTAATGCTTGGTCATCAGCAAACCTAACCGATTTTACGAATTCCCCTCCGACTTTCATTCCTACCTCCAGTTCTTCCCATGCCTCTTTAATCATTTCCTCCACATATACGTTGAACAGTAGCGGTGACAATGGGCAACCCTGCCTTACACCTCTTCCTAACACTGCCCATCTGGACTCTCCGTTCCCCACTCGCACCTGAGCAGTCTGAGACATGTACAGGTTGCGGATCAGTCTCCTGTCCCTCCAATCCATTCCTATTTTCTGCAATACACGCATTTTTTTACATTTGTGATCTGCTCAAAATCCGCCTTCCCCACATGTCCGGTTTTCGCCTTTTATGTGTTTTCCTATCCCCTTTCCTTATACCTATTCCTATGTTTGAATGAATATTTGTGCGCCGTATGGCGGGATTTCGTATTTGAATGTGTGTGTGTATATATATATATATATATATATATGAGTGCTTCTACATCATCGATATATATGTATACATATATATATATATATATATATATATATATATATTCATTCAAACATAGAAATAGGTATAAGGAAAGGGGATAGGAAAACACATAAAAGGATATATATATATAAACATATATATGTATATCTGATGTAGAAGCACTTACAAAGGCTATATAACAAATAAACGGTAATATAGAGCACAACAATAAAATATATTAACATAAGATTGATGTAAAGACGTAAATGCTATTATATCCTTATTATGTGGCGTATCGAGCATATGGTTCCAAGAATGGTTGTTATACGCGTAGATTGAATGAAGGAGAAAGGAATGGGGATTCCATGTTTTAGGTTATCTAAGCGAGAGGCATTTAAGTAAAAGAGTACTTTGTCGCATTTAAATTTTCTCACTATTTAATGTCATTTTTTTGCAACCTCATACCATATTTAGTGGCATTTATGCTTCAGTATGATAAAATACCTAAGAGGCGGATCCAAAGGGGAGGGACGTGGAGGGCCATTAAGGATGTTTTTGCATCAAAGACAAGTTGAAAGTGCTCAAGTACCTTCTGACACCCTAAGAGACCATGTTATTTTCTGATAAATATCGCGATTTATTGAAAAAAACCACGGTTCAACTACTTCCATTAAACATGCAAGAGCCTGATGAAGACGATGACTGTCTAAGTCCGGGTCTTACCTAAATAAAATACTATGGAATCACGAAGTGAAAGTTAAATATATCTGTAATGGGAACTTTAGATTATATAAAGACTCAGAGCTAGTTTTTCCCGCGCATAATACGCGAAAACATCTCAAGGGAGAAACACTTAGAGACGGAAATGGGTTAAGCACTGGCGAAAGTAGTTAGAAACATAGAAGTTACATCCCCCTAAATTCACTTAGTGCTGGCGTCCTAACTTACCCTCCCACGCACATATGGGCCAGATGGCGGGGTTGTCTTGCAAATGAAACCTCAAATTAAACGCATTTATGAGTTTTCCTTCCTGCGTGTGCCCCCTCTACCTCTAAGAGAAGTGTGTAATTGTCCTAGGCTCTGTTAATGTCACATAATGAGCGCCAACCCAAAAATATTTTAGTCTCTCCCATTTAAGTTGGCAACTGCCTACAGACTTTGGAGAGAAGCAGTTTGTATTTCTGAAGATAATATGTTTATTCTAAAGAAATTTCAGCAAACATGTATATGACTTCCCCTGTTCTCTTCCTTCCATTTTTGGATTTTAATATTGTCGAATGGATCATTATCCCTATCAGCCCTGCACAATAGGAGAGGGTTTAAAGGGTAGAGTTAAAATTCGAGTCGATCCTATCCCTTGATCCTAATACTCTCTCCCCTCAGATTTGCACAAATTTAGAAAGTTTCATGACTACAAGCGTCCGATTCAGGAATGAGATGAATATAAAGACTCGAGTGTCGTGGAGAAAAGGCATAATATCGGGGGTTTTCCATTATAGTTGATAAGGATGCCCGCAAGACGGCATGAGTGCCTAAGTGAAGTTCATGAAGTGAGCGAAGATATAAGTTGTACAAAGAATAAAAAGTATTAAACAAAAATATCTTTTTTAACTTTCTAGAAAATACACTTTATATTTCAAAATTCATTACAAGCGGAAGAATTCCCACGAGAGTGCGGGCGTTTTTAATTAATTCACTTAACTAGTTAAGCCTAGCGAAAGGGCCGTCGGAGGCACTCACTCCGTGAACGGACGCGGCGAGGCCCTGGGGCATCTGGTCCCCGGATTAAGGATCGCTCCACCGAAAATATCACCTCATGCTGAAGAGCCCAGAGTATACTAATCACCAAATCAATAACCCCAATGAGGATTATGGCTACGCAAATCTGGAAGAGAGATCTGAGCTATGTGAATATCTGCATTAGATGCAAAATGGACCTAGGAATAAACATATAAGAAAAAATATATAAAAGAATATATTTATAGGAAACCAAAGAGAAATATGATAAACAGAAAATAATGCAAAAATATGAATACAGAATTAAAATACAGCCAGATATTACAGTAATAATATCCCATAAATCGGATTTTTAATATCTATCATAACAAATGCGTGCTATGTTCCATAAAAATCCATACTAAACACCAAACGTAATTGAATCCTTCATTAGGAGTTAAAAAGCGATTGCTGAGAGAGCTCATGGAAGACGAGAATGGCAGTGGAATATCCAGTTTCCGAGACCAAAGATAATCCTACAAAAGCCCAAAAATCCTTGTGTTGGTTTTATCCAGGAAAGTCCTATCAGACTTTCAAAATGGATTCCCAGAGGAAAAGACATAAATTTTTCGTCTCCTGAACAAAAAATCCCATTTCTCACACTTATTATACTTTGAAGCGCGTTTTTGAAGCGTTTTAAAATTTATTTTAGATTCCGAAGACAGTGGAACAGTATAAATGACTATGTAAAGCTTTCCGGGTCGGGAATAATACTCTCACGGTTGATTGTGCGGAGGTCACTCGCATCCGTCGCCTCCTTAAAGGTCGGATTCACTCCGTCGGCGACCTAAAGCGGCCTCGACGGAGATCGTCAAAGCCAAACACATACACACCAGCACGGGCGTGTGCGTGCCCACGCGAGCGTATACACGCACGCCCAACCAACACCAGAAGGGACCGACCGACCCGCGCGAATCCAAAAGCCGCAACACGATGAAAATTCATGAATTCGGGACCCTTCTCTTTGAAAACCTCTCCTCTCTCTCTCTCTCTCTCCATCTCACACTCGACAAATCCTTCCTCCTTAAACCCACCCCCACAACACGTCGTCCCACCCTCATCCCCTTGACGCATAGTTTTTCGAGCGAAAATATTTCGTTTGCACCCCTTTGCACCTTTTCCTCTCATGCATTTTCATCGCACGAGACGACCAAAGCGACCCCGAAAGAAAGCAAGCAACGACCTCGGCCAGTTCGACCCCCACCCCCAGCCAATGCGCCAGGGATCGGCCGGCCGGCAGAGAAAGGGGGCAGTGTCGTTTTTAAGGGTGTTTTTGTCCCGACTACTAGCTTAGAGAGTCCGTCACGACCAACTCACATCCGCAAAACTTCACCGGAATTCCGGCGGCGACAGAGGGCTTAAATCCGGAGAGCAAATTGCAAATGCTTGCCTGCCTGCCTGACTTCGACGAGTCGCGGTCGCCCAAGTCCGCGCAAGGCTTCCATTGACCACGATTACATAGTTTCGTGTGACAAGGCATTATTCAGAGGGTATATAGGAGGGGCCAACGCTTTAGTTTTACAAGTCTGCCGAATTTACCTGCGAGGGGACCCCCGGGAAGTGGGTTCCCTCAAAACTAGGCCAACGTTCTATCGTTACAAAGTGCGACGCGACGTAGGAATTCACTCGCAAATATTTACTGTTCTATTTTCAAAAGAAATTAATTCTGTTATTACTCCCTCTGCTGCCAAGGTACCTCAATGTCTGACAACCAAAGGTAACCAAAATTAAGGAAGGAGCAACAATCCTCCTAGCTTTTGTTCTCTTTCCCTAGAACCATCGATCTTAGTAGCGTCCCTTCCGTGAGAAGACGCCTAAACCAGTGAAAGCACTTCTGACCATCAAAACGTTTTACAACGGATATTCCTTTTTCTCCATATTTTGGGTCAAATTAGGAAAATTTAATTAAACACAAAAATATAACTTCATGACCACTAATTATATCATTGCACCAGCAAGTACTATTACGTTTATGGCTTGTAGCAGACATATTTCATTAAATTTAATAAAAAACTTAACAGTGTTATGCATGCAATGACGTGTTTTATTATGAAACAAAAAAATTTATCATCTGTTACTTCCAATGACTTTCGATTAAAAATCAGTTCAATGGACAAGCTATCCTGGAAGGATCTATGTAATGGCGCCCTGGCGTTGAAACTATGAATGACACTTTTCAATATATATTCGTATGGAATAATAATGAGGCATGGATAACGTGGTAGCGGGTCCTTTCTGACTATTGGTTGGGTGCAACCTTACGTCATACTGACTTTTCACACATATTTTACAATTTTTCTGGGACCAGGTCTTTCTTGGAAAACCGAATAGTGGAAGACTGCGAGAACGTATCCCCATTATTGTCCTAAAGGAGTGAAAGTCATTTGCCTAATGGCTTATTACGATGTGGAATCAAACAACCCATCAAAACCAGCCCCGGTTCGATTATTGTTTAATCAATTTATTAATGTTGCCAAATCTTTCATTAAGTTGCTTATTCCCTCGGTGGAGAGGCAAATTCATCCCGGTCACACACCATAGCGACGACTTATAATACATCTTCTTCTTGATGAACCCGATAGCGTACTTGGATATTGACGCATGAAATGTTAATTATTCCGGATCATTCTTTAGATACACTTTTCTAGAGACACTTTGCCTCCTTGCCACCTTTATTTATTTTATGCTAAATATTTAAAAGTCTTCTGTACATAACTATTAAAGGTGTTTTCACTTTATAAGGGTTATCCTGTATTTCTATTCTCCAGTCTCCTTGGTTGTTGCAATATTCGACCCTTCTACCCTCATCATTAAGACTATTTGTGTTCTTGATGCTTTCCAAGGACACCCACGTCTCCTCCTTCCTGGTAATGATCATTATAACGGAGTTCTTGACCATCTTCCCTCGTCCATCATTCGACTGGAGCCATTGGAGATATCGTCTCTGAATTCTTTGTATAACTGATTGTTTCATGTCCATCACGGGTCTAATTCTTCATTCTCTCTCCTTTCTAATTTGAGTATGCTGACTCCTTCTCTTTATCCTCCCCATATCCACAACCTAAATTATACTTTTCTAGCGTTCACTCTAAGTCCAGCCCTTTATCTCAAAAGTGAGTATGCTCTCCATCATTTTTTTCAGCAATAAATTCATTACTTTCTTATAAATAACTCTGCTCCATAGGACCCGATTTAACATTCTAATTTCTCCTCGAGCCTTAAGTGCCTTGTTTGATAATATCATACACGTATTCGCACCGTGCGGATTCGTGAATACTAGAGACTGAATACTTGAACTGTTTTACTCCCTTGAAGGTTCCTTGGGGTATATTAATCACAAAAAACGAGTTTATTATTGTAGAAAAAACTTATCCCAAATGTGGTGCCTTGGAACCAAGTTCATCTTTCGAAAAGAGATGCTGATTTGAATAATTTTAGGTTGGCAAGGAAAAGGAGGGAGAACGGAAAGATTAGCGAAACTTGAAAAGTTGCCACTCCTTCCAAATTTAAGAAAATTCAACCGTTCGTCCAGTTCTTTAATGATTCATTTTTTTCCTCCGAGAAATGGACAGATTTTTTGATGCGAGTTGTTCGCGGGCGTAAAAAAATATATTTATAATTTTTTTTTAAATTAACTCGAGGATTGACTTAGGAGCTAATTCTGATTTAACTTGACTGAAATTTATTTTATCGGGCCTTAACTTTTAATTGAATCCAGTTAAGAATATATTTCATTCAACTACCGAGTGGGTAAAGTTTTTCGGACAAGTTGCTACCTCCAGGTCTGAGGGCTTGAGAGGGGTGGAGGTTGAGGGCGGTGACGAGACCGGTTTTCCAATCCCTCTTCTCTTCCTTCTTAGATCTCCCCACTCATCCCTTCCCTCCCACTCCTCTCCAGCCTCCCCGTCTCCACCCCCCGAACACCACCCCGTCACGGCGTCTCCTCGTTAGGCAGGCATTCTTCTTCAGGGAGACGCGGGGGATGGTGGAGAAATGGGAGGGAAGGATGGGTCGTGAGCATTAACTCGGGAGATGGAGAGGGAACCCAGATGAGGATTGATGAGAACTGCGTCACCGAAGACTGCATTTGCTGCAGGTCACGCTCAATTGACCACACAAGAGTATCAGGTGGTTGCGTAATGCATAGATGTTAACCGCGTGGGGAAAACTTTGCGAAACTCTTTCACTTACTCGACTAATAAATCTGGTACGTAACTCGCTCTTTTTCACACAAAATGAAGCGGAAAAAAACGAAGTTACGTTTGCCATTTATTTTATTTCTCAAATCATTTCTTAAAAAAATACAAAGCGGCTTTTGAAGAAAACGTAAGCTAATTTAAGCATTAAAATGGAGGGTCATAAACTTGAAAATTCACAACAGTTTGTTTACCTCGGTTTGTTTACCTCGGTGTTTTGAATAAAGTAATACGGACGCAAGAGGAGGATATATGTTTGGCCAAGAAGTTTCTCAAGGAGGAGGAAATTGATGACAGGGACTTTGAGTATGGATGTTAAGAAAACGCTCGTTAAAACTTTGATGTAGAGCGCGGTTTTGTACGGAGCTGGCACATGGTCGTTGAAGCAAGACGATAACGGTAGGCTTGAGGCTTTTGAAATAATGTGAATGTTTGAATAAGGAAGTAAAAGAACTCAATGAACGAAAAGGAAAATAGGTAAGGGACTGCTAGGTAGGAGGAGAGAGGGTTTTTGGGATAAATTAAGAATAGGTAGAGAAGATACAGACAGACCGTTTGAATTAGCGATGGTATGTTGATGGCTGTGACAGAGGTGAAAACGCAAGGGGAACAAGGAGGGGTTTGAAAACGATGGACACTCGAGACGGAATAAAGGGAGGTGGAAGGCAAACGGATTTAAATAAGGGTTTAACTATAATGTCGGGTGTAAAGTATAACAAAGATATGTACGAGGGTCATCCGGAAAGTAGTACCCGTTCGTGCCGCATGAAGTGCTGACGACGCGAGTAGCCGCTGGACGAGGTCAGATAGCTTCAGTGGCTTGTCTGCCTTCTCTGAGCCAAGTTGCGTGACGCTAGCATTGCCTGTGTTGTTTCTGTGATTATTTACAATGTTTAAAAAAATTGAGAACGCCGCCAGTTGTGAAGTGAGGGCAGTGATTAAATTCCTCAATGCAAGAAACGTTCGCCCATGTGATATTCATCGCCAATTAAAGGAGGTGTATGGAGACAATGTAATGGACGAGTCGTCTGTTCGGCGGTGGTGTCGCAACTTCAACATGGGGAGGGGGAACACACACGACGATGAGCGTTCGGGGAGACCGTCTGTCATTACAGACCAACTGGTGAACTCAGTTGACGAATTCGTGAGGGACGATCGGCGCGTCACAATTGATGACATCTGTGAGCATTTTCCCAATGTTTCTCGAACAATTGTTCATGAAATTGTTAAACACCATCTGCATTATGCAAAAATTTGTGCAAGATGGGTCCCTCGCATGCTTACAGATGAGCACAAAACCAAACGTATGGCTGCAGCACTGACGTTTTTGGGACGTTATTCTGATGAAGGAGACTCTTTCTTGACTCGCATAATTACTGGTGACGAAACATGGGTTTGTTATGCATCACCTGAGAGTAAACGACAGTCAATGGAGTGGCATCATGCTCATTCACCAAACAAACCAAAAAAATTCAAGACAGTTCTGTCCACCAGGAAACTCATGGCAACCATTTTCTGGGATCGACGAGGTGTATTGCTTATTGACTTTATGGCCCGTGGAGACACTATTAATGCCAATGCGTATTGTGAAACATTAAAGACTTAAGGGCAATACAAAATCGGCGGCGAGGTCTATTGTCTACTGGTGTCATTCTCGTTCATGACAATGCCAGGCCTCATGCAGCTGGGATAACACAAAAACTTTTGCAGCAATTCAAATGGGAAACTTTCGACCATCCACCGTATAGCCCGGACTTGGCCCCATCAGATTTTCATCTCTTTACAAAGCTTAAAGACTTTTTGGCAGGAAAAAGATTTGACAGCGATGAAGAACTTAAAGAAGGAGTGACCCTGTATCTCAATGAGCTGGCGGCGAAGGACTATGCAGCAGGAATACAGAAACTTGTCACACGTTATGACAAATGCCTTAATTTGCTTGGAGATTATGTTGAGAAGTAGTTAAGGTATCCTCTTTCAAATAAAATTTTTTATGTTTGTTAATATTTACTTTTGTGTCTTTATTTCACGAACGGGTACTACTTTCCGGATGACCCTCGTATCTTTTCTCACTCAGTGTCCACTTACCATAAACGGTATAAAAACAACAATAAATTTTTTTAAATTGTAAATATTAGTTATGATGTTAGAATAACATAACAATGTATATTAGACGTTAGAAGAACAAAATGAAAACAAATTGGACACATCGAAAATCTAATCGAAACTTCCACGAAGCAAAACTGCATTGAAATCTCTGAAGATAATTAGTGAAAACCTTTTCAAACCTATTTCCCGACGTGATACTCTACTGGAGCAAATATGGCAGTCAGTGAGTGGAATACTGCAGAATAATGAAACAGATATTGGCAGGCATCAAAGTGAGCATGCATAATAAAATATATTATTCTAGAGCAGAGTACTGATGACATACATGTGTCTAAGGGAACATAGGATTGATGACTAGTTGAGATAATAATTTTCACGTTATGATATACTTAAACTCTGATAGCGATGGCCAGGAATGCAAAAGTTGCCCACAAAACACTCATCAAAAAGTAAATAATCTTCTACATTAAGAATAGGCAGTAGAAGAATAGATGAGAGATAAATTAACAAGCTATTATTTTGCTACGTGTTATTATGGTATAACTGATTGTTATAAAACAAAATCACGAAGTTCTAAACTGTTATTAATATGTCAACTGTCTCTTGTCTCATTCGATCCTTTAAAATGTTACATTAGTATTACTCTCTCAGTGGTAATTAATCTGGTGTATATCTGTGTAGTCTTTTTTTTCGATGAAATCTCAAAGCATCACAATCTTCCATAACTAGTTTCTTCAGCAAGGGAAAGGAAACAGTAGTCCCGTGCAGCTCTGCATTAGGAGACCAAGATTCTCCACGATTCAAATGGAAAAGGATGTTTAAATCACGTTAATACTAACTGTAACAATAAAAGTACCAATAACTATTCACTCTGCTCGTTATCTCATTGCAGCATTAATATCCTAACTGTCTCTCTAGAAGTGTTTTTTTCAAATTTCTGCCAATGGACACAAATATTAAAGTATTGGTCGAGGAAATTGAGTTTATATCAATGCAGCAAAAGTTTCCAATTGCATAGTGTCTCAAAATAGGTTTTGACGTCGAATTGGTTAAATTTTTTATCAACGCAGGTTTTTTATGCCAAATTTTTGCCCTCGTTTATTTACAAAAAACGTTAATTTGGCAATCCTTGAGGTTTCCCTGTACAAAAGTTTTTTGACTTTTCACCGGAAATTCTCAAATAGTGAACATTAAAAATGAGCGGTAGAACTTTCAATTATCTGCTTCCGCTTCTCTTAGAGTTTTCATAACCGAAAATGTAGTTTACTATTTACATATTCATATGGCTGAGGTTAACCTCAAATAACGATGTACAATCTTGCGTGCCACTAGTAAATATGCAGTCCCGACAAGTGATCACCCGTTGGTTCCATCTTTGTTACCTGACTCCACACAACCGATTTTCTGTACCAAAACAGGTGTCCTGTTCATTCATCCAAAACCAAGTTTGGATTAGAAGCAGAAAGTGAATATAGCAGAAACTATACAACCAAATTAAAATTATACAGTCTGGAGGACTAAACTGTGATGACATTAAAATTCCGAATTATACCTTCGTGGAATGTGTTCGGTGTTTCAGTAGAGTTCTCTCTCATCTCATACCGTATGCGTGAAAATTGAATTTATGATTCTACGCCAACATGCTTTGGAGACTGATGGGAGGAAAAGAAGAATCAAATAAGGCATTAAAAAGTAGCATTAGGTGCTCCGAATAAAAGTTGAACTTTTCCCATGTCGAAAGAGCGCCGGAATTTCCGCGAGGGCGAGAATAATTGAGTTGGTGCCTTGCATCCCATTGCCCCAGAGGTCTCTCGCGACCGCCTGGGTTCCCGTCTGGTTTCGTATGACTTCAAGTCTTTAAAAATCATCCCAGAAGTCAGCCTTCTATCCTACAGGAATTTAACGTGACATAAATTTACATCCATTAGAATATGGAAGCGGAGCGTATTGATGAATTTATCCGAAAATTGCCGCGATCAGTTTAACAATCTGCTCTGTAAATGTTCAAATCTGCGTACACCTTCAAAACTTCCGTGTGGACGAAAGGTTGAATCAAATAATTTTTTAAAACTACATTGGTTTTTCATTATTGCGAAATGGATTTAATAGGAAAGGTTAGAAAAATATGGAGAATAAGTTGGTTTAATCATCGTTTCCTTTAATTATTGTTATTATAGTGCAATAAGGAAACTTTTTTGACAAAAAAATGAATAATGGACGTTTCTGTACACAGAAAAGAATGGATTTTATGAAAAATACAGCAAATAATTATTACTCAAAAGGGAAATGGTTATCTGAGGCTTGAGGTTTTAAAGAAATTATGTCTAAGGACCCACCAATGAGCTGCTGCACATTATGGAAAATCTGAGAGTCACTCAGTGATGTTAACAATTTAAAAAATGTAGATATTTAATGATGCATAACTGCGCTTGCAGCGAGGCTGCACAATCGATCGTTATGCGAAAACTAGGACCGTTGGATCAACAAAATATTTCACAAAGCCGAGGCAGAAAAACGAGGGTGCAACTGCAAACAGTTAGCGGGGTTGACCGACATACGACCCACGCGGCACAGCGATGACCACCGAAGGCATTAATTATGCCCGCAAACCCTCGTTATCTGCTGCAAATAAATGCATTGCAAATATTTGCAGGTGATTCTGCAATGACATGCAACGTTACACGTCGGCGCAGCCCTAAGAATTGGATAAAAAATAACGACCCATTTAAAACCTTTTCATTCCTAATTTCAGCGATAGAGGACTATAAAATGCGGAGATATGGGTCACGTTTCATCATATTTGTGATTCAAAAAAGTACACATAAATGCAATAATGAGCAGCTCGTGTAAATATCTTTGTGACTTACATTGCTACATAAATGTGTCATGACTACAGTTCTTTCATAGGCTCGTAGCGAACTGAATTGTTTCCGAATAGACTGGCGGTTTGCTCGCAGAGAAGAAGATTATGTTCCAGGCTTCAAATCACACTCCTAAAACTCATTCATCATGAAGGCCATATAAACTACATACCGCGTTTCCCACATTCTCTATTTAATTACCGCAACCATAGTTTTGCTGTTGCCAATAAAATAATCAGTTTAAAACGTGCAGCACGTCAATATATTACTTCCAATAAAGGTTATATCAGGGTAAGATGGTTTAATCTGCACTCGGCTGGATTCTTATTTGGAATTGGGCACTCAAAAGTAAATATTTAGAAACCCCTTTAGCCAAAATTTTTGCTGCCTAGAGGGCTCCCTAGAGACCTTCAGGGGTCTCCTATCACAAAAAATGTGAATTTTGCAAAAAAAAATATTCCAGAGCGATTCTTTGCTTTAAAAAATTTGCAAAAATTCATGATCATACATTTTTTTACTTAAAAACAATCTTGTTTTTTTTTCTGATTTTTACAATTCAACATTGAGCTCAAGAAAAATATTTGAATTCTTCAAAGAAATTTTAGGTTATGTAGGTGATTTTTGGCAAACTTCTAAATAATTATTTTTCGTGTGTTTTTTAACGTTCTTTTGAAAAACGGGGTTATAATTACCATTTTCTCTCCGGAACATCCTCAAAATTCGAACGAAATTCATTTTTAATTGTTGCCTCCTATATGTACGAGACAACAACTACAATAGACAATAGAATTCATATTTGCGTAATTAAGGTTCAATAATCGAATACATAACTTAAAAATTCTTTGAAAAATTCAAATATTTTTCCAGAGCTCAATTTTTATTTTAAAAAATCTGAAAAAAATAGATTTTTTTAAGAATAAAAATGTATGTTCATGATTTTTTTTAGATTTTTTAAAGCAAAGGATCGCTCAGGAAAACATTTTTCCGAAAATTCACATTTTATCCGATAGGAGACCCCTGGGGCCACCTAGGGAGCTAAAACTTTGGCTAAAGGAGTTACTAAATATTTACTTTCGAATTCCCAATCCCAGATAAGAATCCGGCCGAGTACAGATTTCACCATCTTATCCCGATATAACCTTAACTCTTATTTATCAACAGTTGCTTATTCGTTTATCTTATTGCATTACCATTTGTTTATTCCTGGCATATCTTTAACCCAATTTACAAGGCTTTGTATCCCGCCCTTGAAGAACCCTCTAATGGTATTTAAATTCCAAACATAGCCATTAGTCATTGATACTTTTCTCAGCGTACAGACTTGAAACGTCCTCGACAGTACTTTTATAATTGCTCCCAAAGTATTCGTAAAGAGACCTGTAGCAAAGAGAAACGCCATCCTTAACTTTACGCTTTTATACCAGGGCAATCATGCTTGCGGTTAATAATCTTATAAACCTAACGGGAGGGATTATCAGAATTTTCAAAGGGAATCGCGCAGCTTTTCTAAGTCCTTCATAACTTCTTTCCCAATACTCACCTATCCTAGTTTATTGTTTGTCTACACCATTCTAACGCTTCTATATCGTATTCCTATGCTTTATACACTATTCTGCCAATCACATTGCGTAAAGCCCTTCGATATCCTTATGATGGTCCTTGATATGATAGCCTTTTATTAATTCGTATGTCCTGCACAGTAGTGAAAATGGTAATTCGCGGGCCCACTCTTTTGAATGAAGCTCTGCCATAGATATGAACGATATGATAAAATTTTTCACCGTAGTAACAAATATTCTCAAAACTTGCCTAAGTGGGCGATTTAACATAGATTTTGTCTCTACAATGGACATTTTTATCCATTGATTCAGCAGTCAGGTGGATTTAAACTTGGATGGCATATGTATGCATTTAAAAATGTTTTCAGAATAGTTAATTCGTAAAATTGTGGGACAATAAATTAAAAACACCTACGAGTACTAAATAATATCTATCTAATTAATGTAATATCAGCCAAGGGTTTGCAAGCATTACTGAGTAAATTGGAGGCTCAGTGCGATGGATATGGGATGAGAATCAATTTTAATAAAACAAAGGTTATGCGATTTTCCAGAAAGAAAAAGGCTAAGCTAAACATTAAAATAGGAGGGGATAAAATACAGCAGGTAGAACAATTTACATATCTCGGAAGTGTTTTGGACCAATACGGTCAAAGTGGTAGGGACGTAAGGAGAAGAATTGCGCTAGGCAAGGAGGCTTTCTCAAGGAGGAGGGAGTTGATGACGGGGACGTTGAGTAGGAATGTTAAGACTCGTAAAAACTCTGATATGGAGCGTAGCTATGTACGGCGCGGAAACGTGGTCAATGGAGCAGGAGGATAGACGTAGATTGGAGGCTTTTGAAATGTGGTTGTGGAGAAGAATGGAGAAGGTGAAATGGACCGAAAGGAAAACAAATGAGGAAGTACTGGAGATGGTGGGTGAGGAGAGGGGTTTGTTGAGAGAAATCCTATGGAGGCAGGAAAAATGAATGAAAGTCGTATTGAGCGGTAGTGGAATGTTGAAGAAGGTAATAGAGGGGAGAATGTTGGGCAAACGAGGAAAGGGCAGGACAGGATAGGGATATTGGACGGGATGAAGGGAGGAAAGAAGTACACAGAGATGAGGAGGGACCTGATGTAGAGTAGTTTGCTGGATTGGGTTTTGTTTGGAGTCACAAAATATTTTTTGGTAGTTGTGTCCATCCAAAAACCTACCTTAACCGGTAGATTACCTAATAATAATAATATGCGTTTAACACCTAGGCGATACGACCACGTAAACAAAAACAGATGAAGATGCCCAGGCTTCGGAATGGGCATTGTATATTTCATTAAGCTAGTGGATAGTACCAAATGCGTTTTTTATTTACCCGACGTGATTGATTACTGTGATTGAAGTCTGAAATCTGGTCACCTGGTTGCACTTAAACTGAAATCGGGTCAAATAATATTTGAGCCATAAATGAATTAACTGTAATCAAATAAATTAAACGTTATTTAATGTATTTCAAAAACATTTAATCCAACCAACGGTCATTATTAATTTATTCAATTATCGATGAAAAATTACTAATACAAAGTGTGCTGTTGAGATGTTTTAATTGCTCGATTCCAACGATTTGATCGAAAAAATCGAAGTCACTCGGTTGTGACTACTCCCCATGTCTCCGAATGTCGAACTCAGCGGAACGTGATCGATAGTGAAGTGGTATAGGAGCACGGTGCACGGTGCACGTAAAAGTCGAACTCCCTCGTGGACTCTTATATAGGTCAGCTCCTGCGTGCAGCCCTCGTTTAGCTCCGTGCGCCCCGCGATCTCCCTAGAAGTGCGGTGAGAGGGTGGAAGGGGTTGCGGGGGGGGAGGGATGGGGGGGGGGCGAGACGGAAGGCATGGATAACTGTGGCGAGTGGGCAAGTGGGCCGCGGGACGCCACGCCTGGGGAGATGAAATCGACGTCGGACGGCTTAAATACCTCCTATTCGTCAGCACGCGAAATTACTTTTTTTGCCCAACCACCTGAATTCACTCATTTCTGTCGCCCCCAAAAGAACGTGAAAGTCATTAAGTATCCACATTAAGGATATTTAAGCACTCCCTTAGGAGACGTTTGGAGCTGAGAGAAGATTGCATGACTATTATCCAAAGTTATGCTTGTGCTTTCCATCCAAGACGACTCAAGGAGTAGATGCAAACAAGCCTTTAGGTACAAATAAGTATGACTTTAATTTAATTTTATTTCATCAGCATTGTCGACTTTCTTAAAATCTTTAACAAGGTCATCGAGTGGTATAGGCTGAATAAAAATAAGTTGTGTGAAACAAGGAATGAGGAGGTGCTCTGAATGATTAACGATGAAAATACACTGATCGGCATGTTTAACGAAAGGAAAAAGAATCAGATAGTTTCCGCACACAGGGGAACTGCTTAGAATGACTGAAGGCATAGTGCAAAATAAAATAAGGCAGAGTAGAAGAAAGGGTGAAGGATAGAAGTAAAAGAAGAGTGAATATGAAGAGAGGTATGGTTGTAGAAGATTACGAAGGAAGGATGAAAAGGTCTGAGAACAGGTATGACCTCAGAGACAAAGGACACCTAGAACCTGTCCAAGCAGTCTACTTGTAATTGTGCGAAGTCATAGTGACTTAATACTTAGTTGAGTTAATTAGTTAGGTAGAGCATTACGCTTTTCGCTGATGGACCTGGGTTCAAATCCAGGTGAGTTTTTGGTCGCTCAACTTTATACATGCTGTGTACCGTATAAACCTGAGTATAGGGTGCCCTTTAAATAAATCATATTAATGAAACATATGACGGGTCGACCTAAATCCAAGATGGGTATTTGAGGTAAATTTAAAATAAAAGGTTATTTGAGATGTTTAATCAAACTCTTACAAGGTCATATTGCGTAACGCATGACATTTACGACATGTAACAATAATATTATGGTTATAACTTCTCTCCGAACATAAAAATACTGCCGCTAAAGCTATCTGCTAGTTGCAATTCTCCGGTAGGAGTAAAATAATTTCAGCACTACTATTGGCATTGGTTTTTGGTGAATTTCGGAACGCACTCAAAATATTGCTAACGATGCTAATGTTCGTTTCACTGAAATAATCAAAATAAATAAATCGATTAGGTACATTTTGATAATACCGTTAAAATTATTGAGTTACTTCTCTTTTACCCCTGATTGCCTTAGAACGTGCATGTAGCAAAAGCTGGCAATTTATAATAATTATCAATTCACTGGTCTTAAACTAGCAGCAATTATATAATAACGAAAGAGAGACCTAGGGTCCGTTTATACGTGCGAGATATGTGGAAAAAACGGAAATTGTAAGTAACAATTCGGAGGTCAAGCTATACATGAAATGAACCTGGTGAAAAATGATCAAAAAACAAAAAATGGTCATCAGAACCTGCTGGAAAACCGTAGATGCCTGGAAAGAACAAGCCCCCTCCCAAATTACCTTGATAGTGTGAAAATTGAAAACGTTGTACTATTACCATAGTGAGTTTTATCCTTAACTGATTGAACTAACCTGTTTACTGTGGTGCTACACATATGTACATCATCAACTCAAACCTTGTAAACAGGTACGTGGACGAATGATGAGGTCTCAGGCGTGATGTGGTGGAAGCGTAACATATTAAAACCACAGGTATTGCAATTTTCCACTAGATATTTTATTTCGACACTACCGGTTTCGATGTTTTCACATCATCCCTGATGATGATGTGAAAACATCGAAACCGGTAGTGTCGAAATAAAATATCTAGTGGAAAATTGCAATACCTGTGGTTTTAATAGGTACGTGGACGTTTCACCATAAGTTTTTAGAACAACATTCTGCATAATTTTGATGAATGATACAGATGCTACTAATTTTACACTTGGTTTATTGAAAAACGACCATTGTTTTTGACACTCTGTGTCATTTTCATGATAATGATTTGAGTTGTTGAAACCACCGTCGGTTTTCATTAAACCAAGTGTAAAAATTCACCGAGTCGAGTTTTATTCTTCTGACGTGAATTCAACCAATCCTCACGAACCGACGCCTGTAATCATCTCTTTATTGAGTGATTGAGGGTAAACGCGAATGTTCACCAATGCAATGGCAGACGACGTCAAGTTGTTTGATTTGAAAGTGAATGAGTTACATAATTAGCTTTTTGTTTTGATGGCAAATTGTTTGAGGGAAGGGTCAGGGTTTACATCTATATATGTCTAAATGGTACCCTGCAAGCCACCACTAGGGTGTATGGTCTGGAGTGATTCAACTCTAGGCAAGCAACATCAAAATTTATGTTTCCCCTTAATAATTTGTTGATTATTTAATTCTTCCCCGTACTGGAACCAATAGATTGTATTTTATCCGGTTGATTCAATCTACTCAACTGTAAAGGTGGAACCTGTACCAATCTTCCTCTTCTCTGCCAGGAGTAAGCTCGTGAGCATCCCGTGGGTTTTATAAATGCAGCTTACGTTGAATGTTTTAACTTACTTTTAACGTATAACTCAATGACACACAACATAATTTGGAGTTGAAATTATACGTGGGAGTGTATTCTTTCACATACTATGGCATAAGAAGTTAACGTGAAGTGAGGTAAGTTTAACAAAGTATTCTCAATTTCTCCGGACAAGTTGATGGCAGCACGTTCTCTAATGCTGATAGTGATATAATATTACAATTATCTAGCCAAAAATATAGAGTTTCCGAGGAAAGTCAACAAACAAGAGAGGTATTCTCTGAATATAAAACAATTTTGAGCATTAAGAGTACCAGTAATTACTTATTTCCTGAGTATATTCATGACTAAACATAAAGGTACGTACAAGTGATCCTATTGGTCAACGTAACGCAGAAGGAAAATGCTCATTGATTGGCTGAACGTGGAAGATGTACTTAATTATGATCGATGTGAGAGTTTTACCTTACTTATACGAAGTCAATATTACTGTCAATAAATTCAATTAATCATATTGATTCTAAAATACACGTTTGGCCAAAATTTACGCACGTAGACGAGAATACTACATTCCGACAGCCCCATCCACTTGACGCAAATAAAGAAAAAACTGGAAATTTTCCGATAGTTAAAAAAAATGTTCAATTGTAAAAACATATTTTCTTAAATCTTTGAATTCACTTTTCATAATAACTACATTTTAAAATCCACACACGATAAATTGCCCCCATAGCGTAACAAAATGTATTTGCAAACACTATAAAACCGCTCCAAAGGGGAACTGAATGGCCTGGAAATATTAACTTTGATAAATGCTCTTTTTAGGTTTGGAAATTGATGAAGTAACACTAATTCTTTAATCGACACTTTCTTTCGTGGATCCCTCCCTGTAAATCTGCCTAACAGGCCAAATATGTTCGAAACGAGGAGAAGATGTACGTCCCCTTTACTTCCGTCGTCATCGTCATTCTTCATGCTACAACCCTTGAATGGCCTTGGCCTCCCTCGTCACTGACCTCCTGTCTTCACGGTCATCTAGTCCCAACATCATCCACTTCCGCATCGCCATCTTTCCACGAAAAATATCCCATCAGATTTTTCTGGGCTATCACTTATTTGATCCTCCCAGTTTTCCACTTCCACCTGGTTTACCACCAATCAGAACATTCATTACTGCAGTCTCACCATTCATCCTCCATAAATGTGCCAGTTATGCAACTCAGTCGCATTTTATTTACCTCGCTATAACCCCCCCTCATTTTAACAGTATCCTAGCTCCTGGTTCATTCTTATCTTCTACACTCCATTTCTCTCGCAATTATTCTTTTTAAAATTTGTCCACTCCAACCATCGCAACAATTTCTCATCTCTTTTAAAGTGCGTTCAGATTTTTACGCTCCATTCGGCACTGGCGGTCGCCGAACTGTTCCATCAACGAGAGGTCCCGATGTGCATGAGTTGGAAGGATGTAATGGGTGTAATGTTTTAGAGATAACGAGCTCAGTATTTCTGCTCATTGCTCTTAATGTAAACACGTAATTTAACGCAAGAGAGAGAGAGAGAGAGAGAGAGAAAGCATTTATTCCAACTGCCATCAACGCCTTTTTAGTTCCCCCAACGTTTTACATAGGCACACTTCCCTACGCATGTGCAGTAATCTAACAAATATTAATCTTCATCCAAAGTGGGGATCATTATGCACTTTTATGGGCTATCCATTACGTAATCGAATTTTCACTGCCGATGCTTTTTTTTCATAATCGCTTCCTAAGCATGCATGCGAAAGGCAGAAGAGGTGTGGAGGAGGAGGAAGGGGATGGAAGGCAGGTATGGAAGGGGTGGTGGTTGTTGGGAGAGAATGGGGAAAAAGAGGAGACCATTAGCAGGGGGAGGGAGGAAGGGGTTGTGGGAGAGGCGATTGCTGGGAATGATGGAGTTCGGCGAGTGGAGGGATGTTGGGGGTTGAAAATGGGAAAGGGGTGGCTTTTGGTAGGTGATGAGGGTAGGAGGATGGGTGCGTTGGACGTGGGGGCTTTGGAGGGGTGCGGGTTTGGTGGGATGAGGGAGGGAAGATTGATGTCCCGGCCGCCGGAGAGAGACCCTGTGCCCTGAGGATCGCTGGAAATAAAGTGACCCTGACGCCCCCGACATGAATGCCGGCATAATGATGAGAGCGCTCCCCATAAGAGGGAGAGCGGTGGGGAGGGGGAAGAAAGTGAGGGTGGGGGTGGCGAAAAGTGGGACCTCTCCACCCCCAAATGCCCCCTCCGTCATACCACCCCCATCCGCTTGCTCTCTCTCTCCCTCTACCCCTTTGATCGCTCTCTCGAACGTGGGTGGTGGTGGGGAAGGTAGACGGGGGGCCAAGAGGGGGGAAGGAGGGTGTAAACGGAGTGAGCATCTGTGCGACTACCTCGAGGGAGAACGAAGCCGCTAATAAGACGCGCTTCCAGAAACTTCGCCGTCGTCCATTACGAGAATTTTCCGCTTAGAACTTTTACCCGGGACGACGGGAGAAAGGAGAGACAGGAGCCAGGACTAGAGCTCACCCCTTCCTCATCTTTCTTCATTCCTTTAGAACTATAAAAATTATCTCCTTGAAAAGTGTACACACGTCCACAGGGACCCCAGGTAGGAGGAATGTGGCGTTAATTCATCCAAGAGGAATGAAAATCGGTGAATAAATGGACCGCTGATTGCCTGTAAGTGATTTAATGATTGCTTTCATCGTTTATTGACAATTTCCAACATGAATCGTTTGGGGTCATATAATGCAGTAACATAAACGTTTCCTAATAGATAGATTCACGATAAAACTCGGTTATAATTCAAAATATCCGTTACTCGTCATACCAGGCACATGTGACAATATACTAGATATACTGTCGGTCACTAATTTACATAAATCGTCCATGTAGTAGTTTTAGGGGAGGTAACAGATTGTTGAAGCCATTACGGATGGATGGGAATGATGGTAGGGTAGAGAGAAACCCGGCGACGGTATTAGCCTACTCTTAACGAAATGTGCCAAGGACTCCGCAGCCTGACGTCCAATCCGATGGAAGGCCTACTCAAAATGCTACCCACAAGGCAACCAAAGGAGGAATAGTGATGCCACCCCTTGCCGCCTCCGGGATTCGAACTCAGACCCTCTTGGTTATCAGCCACTAAGCTACACACTACACCATCTAGACCACTCATTTATCTATATCTTGGCCACATTTCCCCCATAAATATATACTCATGCACAGTGCATACAAACGACAAACATTAGCATAAGTCATGAACTTGGTTCCGACATCACGGTAATATTGGACTCAAAATATCAACGAAATGGTGTGGAAAAAGGCATCGCCAGGCATGTGGAAGGGAGAATAATCCGGGGAGAAATGAAGGCGAAATTATGGGGCATTACAATAATATATCTAATAGACATGAGACCTGGATTTGGAAACTAAAATAAAAGAGTAGACTCTAAATTTTGAGATATGGTTGTGACGGAGAATGGAGAAAATAAGTTGGGCAGGGGGAAAGGCAATGGCTTAAGTTTAAAACTGGGTGGTCGAAGATGGAATATTGTCGGAACCAATCGAAAAGAGGCATAAATAGTGGCTAAAGAAACTATTAAAAGACAGAAATACTGAAGGATTTAATAATCAGTTTACAACAATGCAAAAAATGAAAAAAATGGAAGAAAATAGAAGCCAAATTAAACAAAGGAGTAAGACAAGGGTGAAACCTCTCGCCAGCAATATTCAACTTGTACCTGGAAGAGGCAATAAAAGAAACACAAGATTTGGGTAGGGAAGGTGTGAAGGTAATTGGAGAATAAATCAACATGCTCCGGTTTGCAGATGACATCGAAGTAGTGGCGGAAACGCGAGAGGACCTGCAAGCAATACTAAGTGCTATGGATAAAGTGCTGGGGGAATATAATATGAACATCAACAAAAAGAAAACTAAAATCCTAGTGTGCGGAAGAGAGAAGCTGAATGCAGATATCACAATTCAGGGGGTGAAACTAGAACAAGTGGAATCCTTCATCTACCTGGGCAGCAGCATAACATGGGATGGAAGAAGTTCGACCGACATCAAGCGAAGAATAGCCCAAGCTAAGAACGCATTCATGAAGAAGAGGCAATTACTATGTTCAAAGAGCCTAAGGTTGGAAACAAGGAAGCAATTCGTCAAGACTTTCGTGTGTAACATGGCGCTCTATGGTTCCGAGACTTTGAACATTGTAAAAGTGGACCAGCGAAGAATAGAAGAAGCCTTTGAAACATGGTGCTGGAGGAGAATGCTGAAGATTAAATGGACAGAAATATAGTATATGAGAAAAGCAGAATCATATGGAGAACTCTGCGGCAAAGAAGAAATAGATGAATTGGACACATATTGAGGCACAATGGATTAATTAGGAATATAACAGAAAGACAAAATGAAGGGAAGATTTCACGAGGAAGACCAAGAGACATGTACATAGGACAAATTAACATAACTTCCTAATTCCTCTTGAGAAAGGTGGTTGCACCACCGAAAATTCGAGAACCAGTGAGTCCCTCTTTCATATGTTTTAGTTTCTGTGTTTGTGTTGACTATTTAGTGAATTTACATTATTGTGCACGTTCGCGGGTTTTTCAAGAAAGTGACTTTTATATATATATATATATATATATATACCCACATGCATACATACAAATATATTGATTAAACTACTCTTTGCGGTTCAATCTATTTGCACAAGGCGATTATTCACTAAGTAATACAGGAAATCGGGCAAATTAAAGGTTGAACGCATGAAAATTTAATCTAAATTTGAAAACGTAATTTTCACCACAAGATCCCGCAAATAATCGATCATATCCGAGTATTAGACATTCATTAAAGAAATTTTGGCCTGATATCACATTGTTTAGACGCTTAGAATAATTACTGCCAGTGTTTGAGGTAGAGTCGATTATGAGAATGGATATCCTCTTTCTGTAGCCGGAGGGTAATTGTTCATGTACTAATCGTTTATTATGCTCTCCTTGGCTGCCATTCGACTTTAAATTTCAGAAGTAAAATTTAGGGCAACATTCGAAGAATAATGGTATCAATATGACAAAATCTGCATGAGAACGTACAGTTGGTGTGAAGAGTTGACTAGAGACGTGCACGAGTTTACAACTGTTGAGTTTGGGTCAACATACTTGACCATTTAATTCTTGTTGATACATATTTTTTTATTACGATATTTCATGTCAATACTTATACATTTGCTGCAGGAATCATTCGAGGTTCACTTGTGGACGGCAAACTAAGTCGTTATTAAAAAAAAACAAGATTTTCGTTCAAAACATCAGGTTTAGAAATCTCTTTTTATCGATGTACAAAAACAATGCAATGCACTTGTACAATGAAATTTACATTTTGGTAAAGTGTCAATAAAGTCAGTATTGCCTATGTATTCGTAGCATTAAGAATTATCGAAGTCATTCAACGTGTACGAATAGGACTTCATGAGATTAAATTAATTTGGAACCCGAATTAAATCGTGAGTTAATTCATGCAGTACCACGCGTGCGGTAATGAATACCTCGAGTGAAACTACCTCATGAAGATCATATAAACCTCGCTGTTAGTCGAGATGGCTCGTTTAAATTCTCTTTTATTATGCGAGCAATAAAAGACCCCAAGCTTTCCCTATGGTCCGTACCCTCCCTTCCCGCCTTCGGGTCTCCCAGTGGGCCCCTGTTCGGTCCTATTGGGACCCCCCCATTGTCGACCGCACACCCTACCTGCTCCACCGAGGACACCTCTCACGCCGAGTGCCTTTTCGGAAGTCAATTAATTCGTAATTGAATGGAGAGTTGTCGCTTTCTTCCTCGGGCGAAATGTCTATTATTAAACGCCCCTCCTCACTGGTATCGCCGATCAAATGTCACCAAGGGATCCTTTCCGCTGCCTCTGGAATGTCTCGAGGTGGTGGGTGGGAAGGAGAAGGGGGGGAGGAGAGGGGGTGTTTGAGCGAGATGAACGGAGAGAAAGCGTCGGGTGGGGTGGGGAGGGGTGTGGAAACGGGGGGTTTGCTGAGAATCGCGCGGAAGAGGCAACACTGGAAGCACGCCGCTCAGAATTCGCCGCCCGCAAAGGAGGACTCTCGAAATATTTTCCTGGAAGTGTGGCAGTTGACGACTCAACTCACTTCTTCTCCGACTCTGTCAACATCTCAAAATGCATAAATATGATTTTGGACTCTCGGTACATTGAAGGAATAAAAATAATGCCACTCTCGTAATGGAATTCAACTGCTCGATTTCTACATTCTTAAATGAAATATAATATTATTCTCCCAGCACTGGATGAACTTTCCACCAGTGAGATGAGTAAAAATATATTCGTCTTAGTTGGTGCAATAGCATCAACTATCCTTCGAAGAAGATATTCTGATTTCAATCCCAACATTTAAGGGAAACCGAAATCCGATGAAAGGCATTTTTTTCCGACTTCATAGTAAAAATTTTTTTTCAAATACCCTATATCACGAAATTACTGAATTTTAGACGAGCATATTGTTAAGATGAGTGCTACAAATGTTATCAAATAGCTGCTTAGCTTCCGTTGTCATCCATTGAGTCATTCGCCAGTCGTTTACATTCGTCTCTAACCCTTCATGAAAGAAGCTACACCCGAAATGATTCCGCTTTTCACAGGTGCACATACCCATATTTCAACTCAGATTCCTTACCAGCTCTTATCCTTTGGTACCAGCCGATGGTTTGTAACGAACTAATATATAATGCACATGGTGAAAAGGAAGTATTGTAAATGGACAGCTTACGTTTAACGTACAATTGGGATTTGTCGGGCGCGCAATACAGGTATAGTCGAAGAGTCAGACGCACTATAAATGAAAAAGGGTTGCAAGACATTAAGGATGTCAATTGAGTGAATTTTCTGTTTAAAAGATTTTTCAGTAAAATTATGACCGAATTCTCTTACCAGTTCTAGCTATTCGGAAATAGCTTGCGATAATTTTGCAGTATCCAGATTCAAGGAAACTTGACCACTTCTTGAGTCGTAATTCAATGCTCTTAAGGAAAAATGAGGGTGAAAATGAATCCGGAAAAATTCTTCCGTGAATATTTAGACCTCAATCATTTTATTGCGTGACCAATGCAGAGGTGGCGGCGTAGAAGAAACCAGACCCACATTGAGGGAAAAAACTCTTAACAAAAAATTCATCAATGTCGACACCCTGAATTGGGCATATTGCAGAGGTATTCCATGAAGTCTCGTTACACTAAGCTAGATATTGCACAAAAGGAAAAAAATTTGCCAAAAACCTAAGAACAAATACGATCTTCTTTGTATTGTTTCAGATTTCTCACCTTATGAATAGAGGAATCGTTGCCTGTTCAAGGTCCAATTGACTTTTGGCTGCCCCCGGCTTCGCCAAAGCTTTGGGACTTCCTGGAAAGTGTCACATTATTATGGAAAACTTCAAGAGCCACGGTAAAAAAACTGTTGCATTTTAGTAATAGAAACCGTGTACATGTTCGGATCCATTAACGAGATCTCATAAAAGAACAACCATAATTGAGAAGTGCCCTCTCTTCTTGAACTCCGCACTCTTAGACTAGATGACCAGTTATTATTTCGCATAGGGTGAACAATGACTCACATGCGCCTCTTTTTTATTGTTGTTTCCCAGGAAAAAACGGAACTGGCTCTCAGCTAATCCTGAATGTGTTGATCTCACATACAGAGTCATAGGGTACGGATTACTTAATAAGAGCTGATTTAAATGCCATAATTTATCGAAATTAAACCAAGGCATGATCACAATTGAGGTGTTATGCACACATTACTAACCAAACTCTGATATATTTACACAGTGATAACACACATTTTAGTAGTTCTTAGTAAAGGCGACCGTCTTACGAGATCATCTGAACTATTTGGAAGACAGGTGCGTAATCTGGCAGTGCGTTGAATTTTCAGGGAATTAGGAAGAATGAATGGAGAGAAACCCGGCGACGACATTAGCCTTCTCTAATAAAGATAGACGTCAAGGGGACAAGCAGTTGAAGACATTTTAAAGTGCTCTCCACGTATAACCCCAAGTAGAGAATGAGACCCTAACACCTCCGAGGTCCAAAACCTGGTGTTCCGGGTGAAAATGCAGCACGCCAGTCAATACAATACACCAACGCATTCCGCATACTGAGTAGATTATTACGACCAAGGTTTTGACAAAAGCGCATTTTCGGGGGATTTGATGGAGCGACCTAAACTACAGGTCGGAGTGCCCTAGTCGATACTGTACATTCAGAACTAAAACCAAAGTGGTGTTAAGGGTACCAGGCCTTTCAGGAAATCTGAAGGCGCCTAAGGGTAAGGAACCGCTTATCTTTTACTAACCCTTTTAATGCGTGAATATCACTCGCCTCCTTGTCGGCATTAGTAGGAGCAGATCTCCAATCCTCCTCACCTACCGAACCAACCATTGAGTTTGCTGATAACTATGGTGGTGTTATTCTGAATGCATCTCTTAAGCCGGAGGATCTAAAGGGAGGCGGCGGACGGGAGGGGGACATTTGGCACAGGCGGTGAAGAGAGGTTTCGTAAGCAGAATGGGTTGCGGGCGAGAGCGGTAAGGGTCGCCATTGCTCTCGCAGGGGGGATGTTACGGGCGAGTGTTTCATTTCGGGCGGGGTTTTGGGGAGTGGGGGTGCGTGGGATTTTCGTTGGTTGGTTAGGGAGCCCAGAAGGGCCCCTCTGGCCCTAATTGAAGGGACTTTGTCACACGGCTACCTCCCTCGAACGGCCTTGCGGGCGGAGGTCCACGGTGTACGGGCGGGTGGGGAGGGGGAGGGAGACATGTGCGGGCGGGGGTGTGGAGTGCGGTGTGGAGGATTAGCGAGAGGGGCGGTCGAGATGAGCACGTGCGTGGCGAGGGGAAAGGCAACCGCCGCCGGAGGGGAGGGCCGCAGGAGAGGTGGAAGTAAGTGGGCAGGTGGATAGAAGGGGGGGAGGGGGAGAGAGGGATGAAACACGCATAAAAAGCAAGCAAGCGCTCCAAGTGGGCGGGCGCAATAATCGCTGAAAGCACACGGTAACTATGACCTGTGAACTGTCGACCGAATAATACTTAATGGAATGCCTTTGTGAACAATATAAGTGCATTAATCATTGTGAATGCAAATGCCTGTGAATGCCATGTAAATGTATGTGTGTGTATGCATACATATATGTTTCTCTATAAGGTTTATATAAAAATATTGGTAACAATGTTTTGCTGACCTGTGCGTGAATTAAATGTGCGAATGATCTCAGATCGTGTATTGGTGTTGATAAGATGGCAATGTACACCATTATCACTGAAAATTTTGGCAATGCGAAATATCTGCGCTAAACTCGTCCTTCCGAATGGTCTTGACGGACGACCAAAAGAGCAGGGTCTGCTTCCGAAGGCTTTATGCAACTGCATCGCGACGACTCCCCAACCCCTTCACAGTCTCAACTTGGCACCCAGCAGGCTATTTCCTATTCCCAAAAGCGAAATCCTCCCTCAAAGGAAACCACTATGGGACCCTAATTCCTGTCAAGGAAGCTTGCACGCAGTAACTTAAGGATCTTCCAAAATCTGCCTACCAGGGAACCTTTGAGTCGTGGAAAAGCCACTGGGAAGAGTGTGTCGACGCTCAAGGGATGCACTTTGAAGAATCTAAACTTTTCCTGATACTTTTTAAGGTAATTTTGAAGTTTAACACTGAGTGTCCAATGCTACACTACTCCGAATGTTTACCAAGCAAGATTAAGCGTGACAACTTTCACTACAATAAAAACCTTAAACCCAACTTTCTCCTGCATCCCTTCATTCCGTCTAATATGCACATTCTTTTTCTCGCTCTGCCTTGGTTGCCCTCATCTAGCGACCACTTTGCATGGCCATGAAATTTTTGTGAATTTCGCGGAAGTCTTCGTATATTTTTAGTGTCTGTCTAGTTTAATTGTATTTAGCTAATTTAATTAAAATATTGAAGTGGCCTCATGGGAAAAATGCTCCTTATTTGTGTATGTATATGGTTTATATGTGTGTATATAAAAATATATTTATTTATGTATGTGTGTGTGAAAATACGTATAAAGTAATATTTGTTCGCCGTTTGGTGGGATTTCGTCTTTGAATGTATATATATATATATATATATATATATATATATATATATATATATATATATATATAGATGATGCGGAAGCACTCACGAGGGCAATATAACTTTTGGACGGCACAATAGAACACAGAATAAAACAGATAACACTTAAAAGAACACTCACATTGTAGATTATTTGAGCCTTCGGCCTACTCCGAGGCCTTCTTCAGGTCAGACTATTTATACAATACAAATTAGACAATTGTAACGTCATGAATGATACAAGGAAAGTATAACGTGGGAAGAGGACAGTGTAGAGTAATTTTCTTGCGTGGCATTGTGTATTCATACAGATACTTGTGCATTTGCCACACAAAATCAAAAAGAAAACGTATCTGCAACCAATATTATCTGTTACTTACAGTAAGTTATAGCACTGCCACATTAAAAAATCTAAACTAATTCATATCTGTTCCTTCCATTTTAATATCGTACCCATATATTACCCACCGTTCCTCAATGACTATACATTCTGCCCTCTTTCATTTTCGCAGATGGGAATTGAGCAAGTGTAAAGCACTACATTTCAAGTATATCGTATACGTATCAGTATTCTGAGAGCGTCCAAAACCGTAGACTACATATAATGACATGGATTAGGGTACTGTGCACTGGGGGTGTACTGGCTGACTATTACGAATTGTTTTTAAATAGGTATCAGATTCCACAAATTCATTTACAATTATTTCTTAAAAAGGTTGAATACAATACCGAAGAAGTCACAAATTTACCCTTCAGATTAACCTCAAACTCATACATTGTGAAGACTGCCAACACGAATTCTCCATATCTTTCAGTCGATCGAGAAAACATATCGATAGCAAACTAAGGAAGTATCTCTGACTCTTTTGTCAACAAAACTTTTGAAGCTTACATTCAGTCAAAACATTAACTTAAAGATTGAACAAAAAACACTAGTAGTAGTTTTTAGGGGAGGCGACCGATAGCTGAGGTCATTTGCACCCCAATAGGGATGGACAGGAAAGGATGAAGGGTGAAGAGAAACCCGGCGTCGACATTAGCCTACTCTTAACGAAAGGCGCCAAAGGATCCGCAGTTTAAGGTCCCATCCGACGGACGTCAGACTCACTCAAAGTGCTCTCCGCAAAGCACCTCAAGTAGGGATCAGGATAACACTAAAATATCTGCAACCTCCGCGATTCAAACCCGGGCCCTCTAGATTGTAGTGGCGAGTACGTTAGCCACCGCACCATCACGATCCCCCAAAATACAACCCCACTCGGAAATTATCTTGAAATATCGTTGTCTAGATAATATTGACGCAGTTATGAATCTTAAATAATAATGATTATCAATAGTCAACATATTATACATAACTTAGATGCACAAATGCACACACAGATATATATATATATATATATTATATATATATATATATATATATATATATATATATATATATACATAAAACTTAGACAGCAACACACAGCACGAGAACACATAAAAGGAACACTCACACGTAATATCTTGATAAATTCGACGGACTCGAACTCCGTCTTCTTCGGAAGAGAAAGAAGACGGAGTTCGAGTCCGTCGAAATTATCAAGATATTACATGTGAGTGTTCCTTGCATGTGTTCTCGTGCTGTGTGTTGCTGTCTAAGTTTTTATTCAACACCTCCGTGTTACTTCGAAGAAATCATATATATACAGGTATACCTATAACCTGTATATACATATATATACAGTGTGTGTTTGGGTATATATACATATATATACAGGTATATATATGTATAATATCATGTGCATATACATATATATTTATATATATGCACAATATAATATATATATATATATATATATATATATATATATATATATATATATATATATATTCGTCTGTAAACACTATTCTTAAATGTTACTTTTAATGTTATAAAATTCCTACAGAATACCGATACTCAATTGGCCGGATATAAATATATATTTAAATCAGTCAAGGTGAATGGGAGAGGGTGAGTGTGAGAAAGGGGTGAGGTGGTTGAGGGGGAGGAGACCCTGAGGGAGCGAATGAAAAGAAAGAGGAGTGGAGGGAAGAGCGAGAGGGAGCCGTGGAATGCGGAGAGCCACAAAAAGGGGAGGCAGCTGGGGGTGGGGGGGGGCGGAGGGGGGCGGAGGAAGGTAGGAAGGGGGAGGGCGAATGTATATATCGATCTCTGCCTCCCCCAGCGCCAGGTGCCCCTCCTCCGCCGCCGAGTCAAAGATCGCTGGGGCGATGCTCGTGACCTCCAGTCGCCCTCTTGCCTTTAAAGCACTCCTGGCGAGGGTGCCTAGGGAGGGACGGAATGCAAACAGGGTTTCGGCTTACCCTTAAGGATGGGTGAGGGGAACGGGGTTCGTTCCTTTGAGCAGTAGTAGTCGCTTATGGGGTGGAAAGGGTGGGGAAGGTGGAAGAGGGAGGGAGAGAGAGAGAAGGGGGAATTACCTGAGAGAGAGAGAGAGAGGGGTGGATTGAAACTGTTGTTCACGACGTTTCGGAAGCCGTGGAGATGACTTCATATCCTCTAACCTCCCCCGGGGTACGTGAGAGCACGTTCATGTCATCGGTGCAAGAGTGGCAATGCGGGAGGGCTGAGGGTTGGGGGGAGAGAATCGCTCTGGTGAAGGAGTCGTGCGGGGATTCCTAGAGAAGGGTTTAGTCGGAGACCAGAAGGGTGGAGGCCGGGGGAGATGAGATGCGAGCACACCGGTCCTCGGAGACACCGTCGCCGTCGACTTGGGGGCCACCCCTCCACGCCTTTCGCCGCGCTCGTCACCAGCACCCGTCCCAATTTTTCACCATATTCATAGACACATCCCCCAAGGAAATACGATATAAGTACTTCCGCAGCACCCCGCTGCATGACATATCCGGCTATAAGATTGAGATATATTTGAGGTTATCGGGAAGTAGTCGATCTTAACCCAAAAGCACCACGCGCAGATGTAAATATGCGACTTCTTCCGTTCCGAGTGCGATGATAAAATCCCCAAGTTTCTCTATTTTTTCCAGAAAAAAAACCGAAGAAAGCTTCAGAAGTTAACTTTACCGTTCACGCCGAGTTGAAACTACGTGTGAACATAAGAGGCCGAGAGATGCACAATAGGGGACGTCTGCTTAACAATCCAGCGTTCGTCGTACAAAATTTCACCATACCTTAATTCTCATTACGTGAAAAATCATTTCACGTCCGACGTGTACTGGACAACAGATGGAATGGGATTCTCCAATGAACGAGTAGAATAAAGAAAACGTTTTCCACTGCCCGTAAGAAAGCAAAAACAGAAGAAATCTCGAAAGTGGTGAATCAGTTGGCCTGAAATAATTATCAGACAAGGGTCGTCTCCAAACGGCAAGAGCGTACGAAAAGTGACCAGGGGGTTCAGGATTGAATAATAGGGGATGCACCATTTTATATATCCAAGCGATGTAATTTTATTGGGTAGCGGATCTTCCTGGGTAATGGCGGGTGGCACTGAGTAAGGATCTGTCCCTCCGTCCATTCCCTACTCCCTCCCAGACCTTAATGCGTGAATTTCACACCCCAGAGGGCTTAGTCCGAGGTGAGCTCAACCCTCACCTGTCAAAATCAACCTTCACACTGATTCCTGCGGTGAGATATGGGGACTATCTTTTTTTTTATGGATCATAAAACCTGGGGAACTGGAGATGGGTCAGGTAGAAAAAAAAGGCTCTCCCTTATAAAGGAGTTCCACACGCCACAGGGCTCTCTACTAATGCGAGATCTATCCTCACTTGTTTTACTAATCATAGGGTGGAATACGGCGGTTGGCGGTCGCTTTTCAAATGTATTCCTTTGCATGCTCAGCCTTCATTAAACGAGTGGTGGGGAAATGTAATGAGAAAGTTAAAGAGAGGTGTTATTTTTCTCTAGTTAGATCTCATTTGGAATATGCCGCAAGTATTTGAGATCCTTGGGAGATAATTTGGCAAAAAGAATTAGGTGAAGTTCAAAGAAAACCCACTAGATTCTTTAAAAATTGTTTTTATAGTAACACAATTGTGACAGGTCTCTTGGTGGATTTAAGCCGGGAGCCACTTGAAATACGAAGAGAACAAGCGAGACTTAGACTTTTAGAAATATTCAGAACCAACAATTTTAACGATGACACCAAAGGAATTATAATGGCCCCACACTACTTAGGTAGATCAGACCACAAAGGTAAAATAAGGGAGATAGATTCCAATACAGATAGATTCAAATTTTCATTCTTTCCTAGAATAATCAGACAAATCATAATAGCAAGAAACCGACGTCACTTTAGAAATATTAAAAACATTTAATTTACTAGTCGGGAGAAAATTAAACACTGCAAAGATATTAGGTATATCTGTAGATGCATATGTATTTTAATTGGTAGTTTGTGTGTTTGCATGTGTGTGGGGTGTAAGGATTTGTGCATGAATATATATCATGTTTTGTTTGTGGACCGTATAAATTTGTGGCTTTTGCATGTGGTTTTTTTTCTTAATTACGGGTGGTGCCCAAACCACACGCCCTTGCGGCGGCTTGCAGGGTATTAAGTAAATGTGGATGTACTTTCACCATCGACGCTGTATAAAATGGTATCTATTTAGAATTTCTCAAATTTAATACAGAAAGTAACATTTAATGGACATCAACGCCTTGTCCGCCGTGAAATATTGCATGAATGGAGTCACAAATATGTAACTGAAATGCCAAATTTCATTTGCTCACGCAGAATGAACACACACCTCTATAGGACTCCAATTTACTCGCTTCTGGTATTGCTGAGAGCATGTGCCAAATTTCTTGGAGGATGAAACCAGCTATTTTCCAATTACACTGGTACGTACGCATTACCCTTCCCCGTAACTCTCTCTCTCTCTCTCTCTGTGTCCATTGAGTAGTCTAACATCCCTTCCACCAAGGCATATTACGCTCTCCAACTCCGCCTCCGTACACCCTATGTAGTACACCCCCACCCCCAAACAGGATACGCCCCCTTTCCCCTCCCTCCCTCTCTCTCCCTCTCACTCTCTCTTTCCTCCTCTCAATGCACGCTCTCCTGGCGCAGTCAATTGACCCTCTACGGGCGAGGGGAGCGGGGAGCCCACTCCCTCCCTCTCCTCACCTTGGCTCGAATGCCACCCTTTCAGTCAATCGAAGGGGAAGGGGGTTGCACGTGTCAGGGGGAAGGGACGGTTCGCAAACAGGCGTGTCCTCCCCCGGCATTCACTGCGTGTTCCCACGGGGAAGTAGAGCTGGCATCGGCGCAATTCATAGCTTCGGCACTTTTAAACCGGGGGAGAAGTCGACAGTACCGTGAGTGCCCTCCCCCCGTCCCGACTAGGATAGAAACCGGGATCCAGGGGAATTCACGGACGTCAGGAAGTATTAGGCGGGAATAAAAGTCCGTTGAACAGGTAACGCGCATCCGTATCTACTACACACACGTATGTCGATCTAAATCGGTAGTTCGCAACCCGATGCCCGCGAACAGCATATGATTCATCCATTATTCTTATCCGATCCGCCATTGCTGATGTTTGCTGGTTTTAAGTAAGGAATATTTCAAATTTCAAATTGTTCTTTTCGGTATTCTTCGATACTTTACTTTTTTATTCAATTTAAAATGCTTTTTTAATTAATTCCCTTCTCTAAAAACGTAATAAAACAATTCCGATTCACGAAGCAATGATTTAATTCACGAAGATTTTATTACGCAGGTCCCGTATGCTAAAAATATATGTTTTGTCACACATATGTGTGATAGACAGATATTGCGTATTACTAGTCTTAAGTAGCATTGGTTTTATATGCAAGTCTATCGGTTTTTTAAAATATGGGATTATTGTATGGACCTTGACTGAACTTTAACATTCATAGTCTCACCTAACAGCTTTTGTCCCCCCCTTTCAGACGCCTTACGGGGTATTATGTAGGTGTAGATGAATAAAACACAATCTTACACCCGGCTTTGTTCTTCAATTCCGCAAATCTTTGATTGCCCCTCCTTCCGTTCAATATCACTATTCCTTTTCTGCTAGCTTACACAACATCCTCCCTCAATATCCTGTCTTAAAAATCTCATTTGCCATTCAAAATACTCTGAATACACCTTTCGTAATTCCCTTGGGTTCCTCCTGAAGACTCCCTCTCTCCCGCACCATGCCTAGTACTTCTTCGTTGAATTATATGTTTGATGCATAATGTTATAGAAAAGTCTAATAAACCTTAAACAAAATCACCTTCACCCTAACATCTGCATATTTGTTGTCTAAATTTGGTGAAAATAGATTTAGATCTCAAGCCTCATAAAAATTCCCGCAAGAAAAGAATTACTTTAGTCATGCACGGAATGAAATTATATCAATGATAAACAAACCAGCGTCAAAATATCGAAGGAAGGAATATTTGCAGATATATCGATATTAATACTTAATGAGTTTACGTAAAATGTTGGAAATACACGGGTGTTATTTTTGTAAGTACTGTGAATTTCGACATGTTAGTATTTGCTTCAGCCTAAAGTACCCGCGGGAGTTCTCGAAGAATTTAAAATATCTCGCTTAACTTCCAATTGCCACAGCATGCGCGTTTATCCATCCCCCTTGGATTAAACTCACCAAATTTCCGGGATTTGAATAGTTTATTCCAACTGTCGGTGGAGCGACTCACCCACGATTTAAATTCACATAAAGGAATTCAGAGCTTGGTAATACGAAATTGTTTGCGTGTAACACGGAAATTTACAATTTAAGCCAATCATCAATCAAACACTCGGGTTGTGGTCGATTCACTAAGAAAAGGATGCGTCAAAGATTTTAAGGATTAGAATTAGAACTGGAAACTTTGTTTCTCCCGCAAAATTTCCACCCATAATTCCATGCGTGCATTTCTACACGCGTGTATCACTCTAGCTGGCATTGTCCTATAAAAGAAGCATTATTTGCGTATAGTCATGAAACGCTGGGAAGAAACACAAGGAGGAAATTAAGTCGCTCAAAAAGACTTTATATTAAAAATTAACCTATTCGATGGGATGAGATTTGTATGGCATAGTTACACAAATATACTGCTACTATGAACAATTTTTAATGGTACTCATTCCTTTTGGTTAAGATAAGTTATGTATGAGCACACTAAGACAAAACGCTATTATAAATCTAAGCCTCGCCCAACACAAACATTAACACCTAACACGACGAGGATTGTTCAATAAAGAGTGAACATGTAATTTCTTATTTCTATAATTTAATGTAACAAATATAATTTTATACCATTTTGTCAGTTTAATATATAATGTATTTGCAGTATGATTTTCAATGATTTCATTGCCTCATTAGTAGCAGCTGCAAGTTGATTAGTTCATTCAAGTTCACTTCGCCCACATTTGCTTCCAATGATGAAAGATGATTTCCACAAATGTGTTCCTTCACACGGGGCTATTTCTGGACTATAAAGGAAGATAAGAAAAAATGTTGCTTAGTTTTCCCGAGGTAATCGCGTATTCCCCGCGCACAAACACGTCTCCTGCCCAATTTTTCTGTTGTCAACGCATGGGGAGAATGCAAATAATTTTTCAATATGTCCAATGGTATATTAGGGTTTTTTTAGTTGATAGTTTGTGGTTAGTTGTAGGCTTAACGTTACTCGACAATTCTCTTCCACAATGGCAGCAACGGTGTTAACTTCAGGAAGGGAGTCACTGGAACTCCCGGTCCAACTTTCTTCGAAAGTCTTTACTTATTTAACTAAATATAAAACATGTAAATATATTTAATTTTTCAATATTAATTGCGTATATACATTTTAACGATAACTCTTTGAACAGTTGTCGTAGTATAAACGATTCTTTAATTACACGCTCTTCTTATCTCCATTAAATTCCATCCGAGAACCTCCTTCCTCTTACTTCGTTCACCCAAGAACCTCCTTCAAAATCACATTGTTCAACATTCCATTATTTTTCCATCCATACGTCCTGTATTCAATTTTTCTACCTTCTTTGAAATTTCCCATGTAAGATAAAATAATAAAGAACAAAATCACGACTTTTCACGAGGATTTAAGGAGTTAAATTTAGGAGATTTGTAATTAGCGCCATTTGCACGCGCCGGATGAAGACGCTTTTGAACACGTGGTGAAACGCAGAGCAGTTATATGCCATTTTAAACATGGACCTTTATCAACAAGAGCATTTCCAGTTTGACGAGATATATTCCCGGAGCACTTTATGTCAGATCGCAACATGAATCCAGAGTGACGCCTTGCATATTAAACAGCATCCTAACTAACTCCTTGCCGTAACGAAGGAAGAGACCCTACGCGTAATTTGTTCGCGCTATCCAAGAGATGAAGGATAACCTACTTGTTGAAACTTAATGAGCTACGGAGATCGTTGTGAGTGTCAGTGTTTCCCGGCTAACTGCCAATATAATCATAACTATTCATCTCCACGAGTTCATCGAATATCTGAATTTAAAATTGAATCCTCACTTTTCCAATTTTTCCATCACCCAGCGAGGGGGTCATTTTCTTAAGGGAGTGACAATTTGTTAATGGCGATTCCTTGATGATTAGTACAGAGTTTACAACAAAGTGCCTCCCACAATTTAATCAATTTCGTATTTTCATTGAGATGTCAACTAATATGGAATTCACGTGAACTATTCGTGTTCATGGTTCGAAACTTTGCCCGCTCTTCGGAGATTCCGTCACTTTCGATTGGTTCCACAATTCCCTAGAGACTCATCGGAGGCTGAGAGAGGGAGATTCGTGGACTCCCTCGCCTTGAGATGGTAAGAAAAGTTTTCTTCTGATATGAACTCCACGGTACGGAAAAGCTATGAGATTATCTTATGCTGCCAATACAATATCCTGCTTTTACCGCCCATTAATTCATTCGTATTGGCAAAGAAATGAAAGCCGTGGATTCTTAATTTTCTCTGCGGCTTCCCACTCAGGAGATCCGGGGTTAAAAAACCAAGGGACGGCAAGATTTTTCAACGATATCCACTGCCGTTTCAAAAAAAAAACTAACACTTACTAATGTACACACATATCCCTGATGATGCAAATGACTTTATCTGACGCTGACCTACCCTAATTACTAATACGACAGGGATAATTCAATTAAATTTTTTAAATCAATATCCAATGGTTTACAATTGATTTTCAGTTGCTACCTGGTAGGAACGGGTCGGTCAGAGTCTGTCTATTTAGGTGTTTCAATAGTATCCGAAAATATCTTCAATCCTCCTTTGTGACTATCACTAACTCTTTTTGAAAAGTTTATCAAGGGAGTAGAGTACACTGAATTAGGATATTCCATAGTAATTTTCACAGAAAAATCATCACATAAGTGAGCCTTACGCTTATTTCTCGTCCTTAAGTATAAATTTTATTTTTTATTACGTATTATATTTATTTTACGTATTTTTTTTATTATTTGTACTACGTATTATATATAAACATATTTTTTACGTAAAATTTTAACTTCATTTGAAATCTACGTTAGACACAGTGAACACAAATTGATGATGATACGGGGAATACTGGAACACCCGGATTCATAATGAGAATTCACTTTAAGTCACAATGCAGCCGTAATGCGGATGACATATCTTACAAATAAATTAATCTACATAAGTTCTACAATAGAATCTCTACACAGACCAAAATAAAAATACTAATCAAACGACCCTGCAGAAATTACTTCTTTTCCCTCCCACATTTTCCCATTAGTTTTTCACCAACTGGTAACACTAGTAAAAAAACTAAGGAAATTAACTAAGCTTGGACTAAGGAAAAGGGCTGAACTAAGGAAAACTAAGGAAATAAGGTATCATATTATGACGGACACAGATATTGGAGGCATCAAATTTGCTAAAGTTCACACTAAATGAATAGCAATGTTTATTTTTTAAATTACTCTTTTTATTGCCGTGAGGTGAATGCGTTTAAACGTTCAAGGCGTGTCGTTCTAATATACTTACAATTACTGCGAAAATTAAACATGTACGATGGTGGTAGTAAAATAAAAACACCGAATAAAAATAAAATAATTGTTTTCACTTGGAGGATTTTGCATCTGATAAAACAAGAGCTGTTAAGTAGACATCATTATTTGAGTACAATATTTTCGGGCCTAATGATACAAATCCCACGCAAGACGATCACCTCAGCAACGCAAAGAGAGCGGAAGAAACTTTCCCCCATACGTCAGAGACGAGAGAGAGACACAAGAGGGAACAAATTCCAGGAGTATCCCGGCGAATCCAGGAGAGTTGGCAACTCTCCATACTAAAGAGGAGAAGTCGCGGGTAGTGGAGGTGGGGAAAGAGAGAGAGAGAGAGAAGGTGTGGGTGGGAGGTGACGGGGTTGGGAAGGGATGAGAGGGGACTGAGGGCGGACTGGAGGCCGGAGGGAGCGGGCGGACGGGGTCAAATATTTATGGGCGATGAAAGAGAGGAAGGAGAGCAGGGGACGTTAAATCCAAACAAATGGTCGGTGTGTGCCACCACGCGCCGCGATTTTTAAAAAATTTGCCCCAGTCCTCCCTCCCACCCTCCCTCACCCCCGCCCCCCAAAACATCCCCCTCCATCCAGCCCCCGATTGAATCATTGTGCAGGTTTTTTTCTTTTTTTTCCTACCATTCTGTTTTATTTTTTTCATTTTATCGCCTTCAATTCATCCGAGGATTATCTCCTTGCACGAGGTGCCAAAGCAAGAGTACCCGAAATGTGTCCAAAAATAAAAATAAGAAGAATAAAAAAAACCGAGAGCCACGCTCGGCCTTGGTCGCAAATTTTCCCCCTCCCGAATGGTCACCTCATGGGGGGGGGGTAGTGGTATGACTAGGGACTCGGTTGTGGGGGGTGGAGGAATCGATCCCTTCGGCTTTCCTGCCGAGTCTGTAAGGCGACCTTAAGGGGAGTTCCTCCCGTGTTCCCCCGAGAGCGAAATCTCTCTTTATTCGTGCCGTATCTCCTGAACCGTGTCAAATGCTACACCCCCGCACCTTGATTTCCATTTTGGAGGGAAGTTACAAGGATGCGATATCAGTAAGTGTAAAGGGGACAACAGGGGGGGGTGCTTTTTGCTTAGCTGCAATATTCTGCTGAACAATGAGAGCGGTACGCTCTCGTGTTTCCAAATTCAGTCGATCTTACGGTTATCTTTCTAGAAACACAAATGTATTTACTAATGTAATTGCTGACTGCAGACGTTTGACCTGAAGAAGGCCTCAAAGGAGGCCGAAAGCTCAAGCAATCTAGCATGTGAGTGTTCTCTTACGTGTAATCTATTTTATTTTGTGTTCTATTGTGCCGTCCAATATTATATTGTTCTCGTGAGTGCTTATACACCATCTATACGAGTATGTATGTTTATGTATATATATATATATATATGCAAACATACATACATGCATATACACATTCAAACACGTAATCCCGCCATACGGTGAACAAATATTCATTCACATGGAAATATATACGAGGGTCATCCGGAAAGTAGTACCCGTTCGTGAAATAAAGACACAAAAGTAAATATTAACAAACATAAAGGGATAAGAACACACATAACAGACGAACACAGGAGAGCTTGGGAAGGCGGAATTGAGCAGATCACATGTGTAAAAATGTTTCCTTAACCGGGAATTGAATACCGGATTTTTCAACTTGCCGGACCGATGCTCTAACCACTTGAGCTGTCGAAGAAACCTATACATACACACACACACACACACATATATATATATATATATATATATATATATATTAGACGTAGATTGGAGGCTTTTGAAATGTGGGTGTGGAGAAGAATGGAGAAGGTGAAATGGACCGAAAGGAAAACAAATGAGAAAGTACTAGAAATGGTGGGGGAGGAAAGGGGTTTGTTGAGAGAAATCCTATGGAGGCAGGAAAAATGGATTAAAGGCGTATTGAGCGGTAGCGGAATGTTGAAGAGGGTAATAGAGGGGAGAATGTTGGGCAAGCGTGGTAAGGGTAGGAACAGGATAAGGATGTTGGACGGGATGAAGGGAGGAAAGAAGTACACCGAGATGAAGAGGGACCTGATATAGATTAGTTTGCTAGGTGGGGAGTCACAAAATGTTTATTTGATAGTTGTGTCCATCTTAAAACCTACCTTGACCGGTAGATTACCTAATAATAATAATATATATATATATATATATATATATATATATATACATAGAAAGTATATATACGAGTACATAAAAACTGACAGCAACACACAATGTGAGAACAGATAAAAGGAACACTCACACATTATTTCTTGATAATTTCGACGGAATTGAGCTCCATCTTCATCAGAAGATTTGTTAGGACTGACTGCTGAGCTAAAGGTATGCGAGAGTCTCTCTCCCTCTCACATACCTTTAGCTCAGCAGTCAGTCCTAACAAATCTTATGAATCAAATCATATATATATATATATATATATATATATATATATATATATATATACATGTATCTATATGTGTGTGTAGATTGGCAGCTACCGTTAACGCAAAAAAGGAATATATAATTTTAAATAACCTCAACCACTTTCGTCATTTTCAGAATTTAATAAGCCAGTAATTTCAATAAATAAATATATGCACACCTACATACACACACATTCCCGTACACTCCTGCACACACGAGAATATGTGGTGGTAGTAGATTGGATATAGTGCCGGACTACTGACAAGAGGTTTCGGGTTCGATTCCGGTGACGACACCGGGTATCCTCAACCTCACGCAAGCTAAGTGGATGTTTTGGGTGACAGTACTTCGTTGGAAAGCAGAGGGAAAAGAACCTATCCCCCATAATGCCCTGATGTGTGACCTAATGCAAAGAACATCGACGCAGTAAACTTCCCCATTGAGTTATGTAAATTAGTCTCCACAGCGACACGACCATTATCTAAGGGTTTAACTCTAACCTATTGATCAATTGGAACATTTCTCTACAATATGTGCTCACATGTGCCCACACACCTTTGAGGTTGTGCGCTGAATTTCTTTTCGAGGGAGGTGGCTAAGTCCACCAGGCAATTCGGCAAGGGGTTGGTTCTGTTAAAAAACTGTTAAATATTTATCCGTAATAAGTTCATTTATGATGTTCTACAGATTTCTCATTTGGCATAATGATTAAAGATTAATTAATCCCACGGGAGTTAAGAGAAGGGGGAAACTCAAAGGAGACAGGAAGTGGGGATATTGAGAGCCACCGGGAGGCTGAAGACTTGTGATTCAAGTTACGTGGATAAACACGCTATTCCTCTTCCTAACTGCCGAGGAGTCCCTCGGGTTTTCCGCGCTCCACTCTTGTCTTCGTCTTGTTTCCCCTCATAAATTCTGTTTTAAGGAAATCAGAACCGTCTCGATCTTGGCCAAATGAAATTGAAATGCCTTGCCTTTGTCTGCCGTTTCGGTAACGTTTTCCTCGTGAATAAAAAAATCCCTTTGAATATTATGATCAATAGCCAAGAAACGGAAGAGCTTACTTTATTCCAGGATAAATAATAGGTCTCAAAGGAGAGTATTTTTGGGTAATTTTTAACTTTTTTTGCTTCAAAAGTTTCGAAAATCATTTAAAATTAGTCAAATTTAATAAGGTTCTAGAGGATTAAGAAGGTGTTAAATAGCATTCACGGAAACGGATAGAACAGGGCACATTTTTAGGAAGCTTTCAAATAATTCTTCAAAAGGTAATAGAGTCGATGTCAAGGATTTTAAGAAAATATTGCGTTGGCAGGCAAAGTTAAAACTTTAATTTGATAAAAGTGGTAGATATATAAGGAGAAGAGTTGCATTGGGTAAAGAAAATTTTACAAGGAGGATGTAACTGATGACGGCGGCTTTGACTAAGGAATTTAAGAAATGATCAAAGGGAAACAAAGGAAGAATGTCGTCTTTTAGGATGGAAGTTTTCTGAAAGAAATTCAAGGGAGGAAAAGCGGACACAGGGCATATTGATTGGCAATGGAATGTTGAAGGCATATACAAAGAGATAGAGAGAGAGAGCAAAGAGAATGTTGGAGTAGCAAAGTATAAGGATGGAAAGATACGGTATGCTGGACGAAATTGAAGGGAGGAAGAAATATTTTGGACATTCAACAGATTCAGGCGAGATGTAGTGGAAGTTTGTCACTATGAGAACGCAAATTTGCACTTTTCAATAATTTTATTGCTAACGTACCTCAACTTTCGGTTGACATAATCATCATCAGGTACAATGACCACACGTGCTTATCCTTTCACCCCCTCCCTCTTTTTACCTCTACATTTCATTGGTCCCTCAAGCTTCTTTATTTTCCTTTGGTTTCCCCTCTCTCTTATGGTTTGTGAGGGAGATATATTAAAAATTTATATTAAAAATATAATATATAATAAAATATTTATTATAATATAATTATTTATTATATAATAAATAATACATGTAATTAAATATAAAATATTTATTATATGTTAATGATCTAAGTAAATAAATTGAAAATTTTTAGAAAGAATATTATAAATATATTAATATATTAAACATTTATATTAATTAAATAATATATAATAAAATATTTATTATAATATAACTATTTATTATGGTCTTCGCTGCTTTCTTATGTCCCCGCCTACCTAACTCCTGTGCCTCACTCCTACCCTCCCCCTTTCCTAAAACATTTATAATCACGATGTAGTCGCTATTTGATATTTCTTTTACCTGATGATGGTTCTGTCAACCGAAACGTGTGGTACGTTACTAACAAACTTGAGAAAAAACGCAAATTTGTTATCTCGTAAAATATTTCGGAATGGTGGAAGAATGGTTTATTTAAAATGCAATGCTTTACAATACGTATTTGAAATCGAGTGAAATGGGATTTTGAAGTACAGATTTTCTTTTTACCCGGACCCCTTCGAAAACCTACCCAGACGAGTAGGAAATTCTTTAAAAAAAACTTCACTTTTATTATTTAACGTATAAAATTCAATTAAACCACGGTAAATTCGACAAAAGAAACTTTGGCGGATTCACGCACTGGTGCTCGAACAGATACGATAAATTACACAGTGCGGTAACAATTCCTCTCGATTTTAATTCCAACCCTAATCCCTGACGACGAATCCCGGTCTAGCCGAATTATTTCAGCAACGGCAAAATTTCTGGCACTTATGTGTATTTCGGGTAAGAACTAAGAAAAGCTTGATTAAGCTCCCTCAGAGCAAAGGTCTGCTGCATTACCCTGTTATACAGGATTAAACTCTCGGCCATGCGATCCTGGTTTTGTGAAAGGCGAAGGAACATATTTAATCATTAACATCCTATCCGACAGCACCCATGGAATCAAAGCCGAATGAATGAATGCATACTTTTTTCTAATTTTTCGATTTTAAAATGAATTTTGGCCCGCAAGCAAGCCTCAGGGCAAGGTGTATCGCATATTTTTCGCCTAAATAATCAATAAAATGTCGAGTGTAATTTTTGGCGCAAAATCTTTTTCCAATACCACTTAATTTTGGCGCTCGGAGTTATATTATTATCCTTTTTAAAACACATCTATTTTCCCTTTTTTTAACTTACATTTTTCATTTTTTCGACTTCAAAAACAGGCTTTATTGTCCGATGGTGACCCAACAGAAAGTGTTTAAAAGAGTATTATTAATGTTGGCGTGGTATGGACCACTTTGAGCATTTTCACAATGTTCCATACGCACGCTAAGAAAACTAGCATATCCCTTTGCCGGCTGATAACTAATCATTGTTATCAATTAGCAAATCATTCGAGGGCCTACGATACAAAGATAAAAAGGTAAAATCCCCAAGGGATGTCCTGAGCAAACGTTACTGTGTGATGTTGAACCCTGAAGAGTAGTACAAGAACTCCAATACGGAAGTGGCGAGGGTAGAATATAAGAGAAACTTTACACTTCCACACACTTTTATTACAACACGGACATGGTTTCGCATCATCACCACCTGATCCTGATGAGCAGTATCGAAACCATGGTCGTATTACATTAAAAGTGTGTGGAAGTGTAAAGTTTCTCTTATTTTATACCCTCTTCATGAAGGAATTCCACAAAGTTAACCCTGAAACTGTTAACTTTTCCAATACGGAAAGAGAAATCACTGTCATCTGAACGAATATTAATTCTTTGACTTATACTTATGCTTTGACAAAACTTCATTGGAGATTATAATCAATTAATGGGGACAGAAAATTTAGGAAACGTTATTCAGAATAGATGAAAACTTACTAATGAGAATATGGTTCAAAAAGAGAAAACTAATTGCTACCTACGCATGCTAAGTGCTCCAGATTTTAATTTACCTGACGTACAACAACAAGCAAGTACATCAGATTAAAATAAGATTCAGAATAGCATGAAAGCGATTGTCGGCAGACAGGAGGCAAAAAAATCTCAGTGATGATGTTCATTGTCCGCTATGTAAATAAAATGCATCTTCTCCAGGAAGAAATGATACGTCCGGACATAGATGCGAAAAAGTGTGCAGCTATATTTCAAACTTTAGACGTGTGAACTGTTAGAGGAATGACTGAAAACGATGATTTCATCAAGGTGTCATTTCTGAAACTAAAAAAAAAATAAAATACCTTTTCATCACACTGGCCTCTGTGCTATTGAAACTACGTTGGGTGGCACACAGAAATAAATTTGCATCTAAGATCACTGAAGTAACTCTACACAATAAGGTGTGTGAATCTTATAAAAGGACAAGAAACCTGGTGTAGAAACTGTTCTCGTTATCCTGGTCGCGTGGGGAAATTTATTATAAAATTGGATATGTAGAGGAGAAGCAAGTTTAGATTGTCACCCACTGCGGGGAGTGGAAAGAAAAGTTAACCAGTCAGCCAAGGGGTCACAATCATTGGTCAACTCATTGCCAATTTATTGTAATAGCTATGTGATGAAGTTCAGAGTAAACAATACAACGGTTATGAAGTTCTCGTGAAGGAGTAAGGCAAAGTTCAACGTTAAAGATGTAGGAGAAAAATATGAGCAGGTGGAACAGTTTACCTACCATTGGCGTGTTTTGGACTAAGATGATAAAAGTAATGGTACCATCAGAAGAAGAATTGAGTTGGGCAAGGAGGCTTCCACAAGGAGGTGAAAATTGATGACAGGGACGTTGAATTAGGATATTAAGAAAATATAAGCGAAATCATTGATATGGAGCGAGATGTTGCACTGTGAGAAAACATGGTATTTAAAGCAAGACAGCAGGAGTAGATTGGAGTTGTAAAATGAGGTGTAGAATAGGATGGAAAAGATAATATGAACTGTAAGATACGGAAACGAAGAAGTACTAGGCAAGGATGGAGAAGGAGAGGATTGGTGGAAGAAATCCAAGAAAGGCGGAAAATATGGGTTCTTAACGTTTTTATTGGCGAAGGAATGTTGAAGACTGTAATAGAAGGGATACTTTCAAGAAACGGCAGGAAATAGGATACGTATGCTAGACAGAATGAAGGTATGTAGAATATACGTAGATTTGAAGAAGAGTTTATTGTACAAGTATTGTATTTGTATTGCAGGGTGTCAGGTTTTGTCGTTTTAGTCTAGGCTATAAAATAAAGAGGTGCTAAATTTGTGTTAATCCAAATCTTGTCTTAAGCTGTAGTTGAAGTTCATGCATAACTTCCATCCTAGTATGTATCTTCTCCCGTAATATCTGAGATAGACTAGACCAACATGGGCAGTAGGCAACTGGGTGCCGACCAGCTAATGCACAATGGACTATAAGCGCGAATGCTTCTCATTCTAGTGAGATTAGCTAGTTACCCTAGAGTGCATGGAGCTTCAAGAGAGTAAAAACAGGCCCAGCAATGGGAGATCGAGAAGTTCTAGGGCCGGATCTCAATCCGAGATTCTCCTTGATTTGCACCAAAAAGTAGACTCATCGTACTGTAAAAAGTCGATGCATTTTTGTTTATTCAGGAGATAAACTAGCGTATCTTTCATCCCTGCAGGAGCAGTGTCGCTTCGCCCCTTCTGGGTAAATCACGCACTCTCATCTACAAAAACTATCGGCTTTCCATTGCGGTTAAGAAATTAAATTATTTTAGTTTCCCGTCCTCTTCGGAAAGTTTTAACCTCCGAGATGTATTACATGCCTTGTTTAACTTATCTCCTATAAGCAGTTGGCAGCGAGGAAAGCCATTGAACTGCGATTCTACAGCCAGGGTATTTATATTAACTTTTAAACTCGAGGGAGCGATATGGAAAAATAACGACCTCATTTACTAGCGTTTAGGTTTTTATCACATTTGACGGAGCCTGATAATTGGATAGATAAATGATTAAAATGTTTAAAAGTAACGCATGCTCATCTTCCTGTCATTACTCTATCAAAAAGGTCGTCATAACGTTGGCCTTTGAAGAACTTCCGAAATTATTCTAATGACATTAGGAACTGGTTAGTGGAAATCCAATAACTCTCCAGCGAACGACACTGAAGTAAAATTCAAATTATGCTAAACCCGACAGTCAAATAAGGGATTGCTATCATTTCAATGAATATTGTATTTTCTGCTAAAAACAAAATTTTGCTACGTGGTCAAAATATCCTCTGATCCGACGTCAATCGGTTAAGATATACTGACAGTTTGAAGGGTGGAAAATAGAGTGTGCCTGTCGATGCGAACAGCATTTCCCGGCGCCCTGTTGAGGTGCCACTACTTCCATCTGAATCGCAGGCAACGTTGGTTGCCTGGGTTTGATGACCTCTGTTCTATCCGAACGACCTTCCAGGGAGGAGGGGGGAGGGGCAACAAACTACGCGGCTTCCACTGGAATCCGAAGTCACGCGAGGCGCCCCACGGCCGCATCCGCCACTCTAATGGGCACCTCGTCCATCAAATATTTTGACAAATGACACGAGACTGGCGATTTATTTGTCCCGAGAGGCCCTCGCTTCCCAACGAAGATCTTTCTCTCTCTCATCGTATTCACTGCCAGGAGTTACCGCCATGTGATACGTAAAGCTCGTTTCCTGCAGTAAAAATGCCCGATATTCATTATTAGAATTTGAATTGGCAGACCAATTAACAGAAGTCCTCCATTGCTTCATATCTCATACTAATTACATTTCGTCTTGATATGAATTTTAATTCACGTCCAACTTCGTTTGTTATACACGAGTCCCTTATTCTCTTCCTCGCGGAACTATCCTTTTATGCTTTTCCCTGCTATTATGCTTCATTAACATATTAATTTCGCTTCCCACTATAACCATTCCGTTTTATTCTTCTTTTAATGTGGTGCTACACACGATCACCTTCTCTTTAAACCTTCTGTGACATCACTGTTTATCAACATAACTGTTCGCTTTATCCTAAGCATCCATTTTTAGCGTCGTGTGTCATAGACTTCCCCATTCACCTCCGTTCCATTTTCATGTCCCTGATCCTGATAGCGTCACACTCCATGCGAATGAGTTCAAAGTGCTGCTTCCGTGTTCGTAAACGCATCCACGATAACGGTAAGGGGGAGGGGCAAAGGTAAGGTCGAGTACCTATAAATGTTCTCTCTCAGCCACAAGCATCTTCCTTCGTCCGAACTATGCCACACTTGAAATCCATCGTGGATCTTCCATACCGTGAAATTACTCTTAGGGGATACGTGAAAATTCACCTTGCTCGAGTGCCCCATATTGGGAAACCTCCGTCTTCAACTTTCCTCTTCCACAGACTAGGGTTTTGGTTTTATTTTCATTTGATTTTCATTTTTTAACCTTAATTTGTTTCGAAGACAGACGAACACCAGTTAGAAATGGGAAAATAATAACATTGTGATTTCACTGAAAATTTATTACGAGACGACCCGGGTTTCGACGTACAACGCCATCTTCAGGAAGATGACGTTGAACTTCGAAACACGGATCGTATCGTAATAAATTTTCAGTGAAATCACAATGCTACTATTTTTCCATTACCAATATGAATCGATTCCATTAAGTTACGCCTGAAACCATCAATTTGAACACCAGTTAATTTTTCAAACAATTTGATCTCAAGTAAAACTTAACTAAAATTCAAATATCTGCGAATATGGGAAAAATGGATGAAAGGAGACTTTCCAAGGCACGTGACTGGAAAATAACCAAAGAGATGTGAGTGCGAGGAGCATATCGTAGGAAAATATCAGCAGCCTCAGTCGTGTCAATTTCAAGAAACTATGTTCTGTTGTTGCCAAATGTTTTTATTGCCTTCTGCTTTCATACTTCTCCCACGACTTCGCCTTTCTCACGTTACCCCTTCGCCTGACCAAGGCCGTCAGGAAAGCATAAAAAGCCCATTCAGCAAGATGTTTTTATTCTACGAGGGTTTTCCAGAAAATAACCTTCCTTATTCTGTAAAAATACACTGGAATAGATACAGAAAATTTGTCTTTTAGGGGAATTAGGCTGGGAGCCACTTGAGATACGAAGAGAACAAGAAAGACTGAGACTTTTAGAAAGGTTCAGAATAAAGGAGTTTAATAATGACAATAAAGGAATGGTCCCATACTATTTGAGTAGATCAGACGAAAAAGATAAGATAGATAAATTCCAATACAGATAGATACAAATACTCATTCTTTCTCCGGATAATGAGGAATCATTATATTAAGAAACCAAAGTCACCATAGAAATATTAGAGACATTCAATTTACAAGTCAGGATAAGAGTAATGGCTGCGTAGACATAGGTATGTTCGTAAGTGTAGGTGTATGTTAGTTGATAGAACATGTATTTGCATGTGTGTAAGTTGCAAAGGTTTTTGCATGAATATATAGGACTTTGTAAGGGTAGAATGGGATGAATTTGTTGGTTTTGCATGCGTTCTTGTTCTTTTTTAAGGGTGGTGACCTTAAACCCCCCGCCACACGCCCTTTCGGCAGCTTCCACGGTAATAAATAATTGTAGAGGAGGATTACCATAAAATCCTCCCATTTACTATCACACTGGCTTCAAACTAAGTTAAAAGTGTAAAATTAAAAGCAAAATCAGTTATAAGAAACGGTATCTGAACGCACATCAAAATTTCTCGGTGTAACTGACCTCGGTTTCAAACTGAGACGAAATTTCCATGTCTGAAATCGATTTCCGCTTGTCCCACACGTGGGTCCTGGTTTGACGTCAACTAAGCTCCATTTTCCAAGTTTTTTAATTTCCTTTCGTAATGCGTCGTGGAGGCAATTTAGTCCTGTTAACAGCATGAGGGGTCCGGTCTCCAGTATTGAGGAGTGCGAAAGGTCAACTCAACTGTGTGACCTTCGAGGTGGACTACCCAATCGGATCCGTGGCATTTAAACACGCACGCACGCAGACGAACACACAATACTAACACCTTCTCCTCCCCCACATCGCATTCCCCCTCCCAACTGACATTCTTCACCCCCACGATCGAATCTCATCATTCGCCAAGCAGGGAGTGGTGGACTGCGATGGGTCCCTGTTTATCTTCCGTCCGTTCATTCCCAAACCCCTCTCCCCACCGCCACGCACCTACTCTTTAGCTTCTAAATCCAAGTTAAACAGAAAGTCAGTCCTTTCCTTGTTATCAAAAGTTTATACGGTAAAAATTCGTCCCTCAACGAAGTATATAGCTCTAATGTTAGCTTAACGGTGGGCACAGCTCCAGGTGTTGCACTATTTGTCCCCGGAGATACAATTTTCAAAAATGCGATTCGAGTCGCGTTGCGTTCGAGTAAACGTAAATTAAACGCCATCTTTGTTTAAATATTGTCAGTAATAAATCGCTCGAAACGAAATGACAGAAAAAAGAAATCGCCTCCAACGGTATATTCCTTTTTTTTAGATTCCTCGATAAAAATGTGAATAAAAAATTATAAAAATACGGAAATAGAACATTGAATTTGATAAAATTCATGCCCATTTATAATAATAAACATATAGTACTAAGCCTCAAAATTTAACAGGATACTTATTCATAAATCCAATGATAAAACGAATGATTATTTTAAATTATTATAAATTATGGTCCAATGATGATGGTGATTTTAGATACCATGGCAAGAACTGCGGTGAAGCTGGCTACGTTAATAGAGGGGCAGGAATTAAAATAGAGTTAATTATTGTCCATACTTTTTTCAGGAGGCGAGTGAACTGCGAAGCTCCCTTGGAAGAAGAAACTTTGTAGAGAAAAATGGGGCAATAGTTACACCGCGGGAATTTAAAAGGTGGGGAATGTTGAGGAGGAGGTAAGCGGAATGAATTAAGTATCTTGTGGATGTTCACATGTCGCGCAAATTTTCCGTACTCTTAAAAGAAACGCAGGGTCAGGTTAGAACAGCAAGGAATTTCAATTCATTATTTTTTATCGTGTGTTAAAGTCCTTCTGGACCTTTCGGATTTTGTGAGTACCATGGAAAAAGTTGGCGTAAAATGCTGAGACTATCTGGGCTGGGGCACTGGTGCTTGCCAAGGGAGAAGTAGGGGCTATCTGTAAATTGCTGAAGGGATGAGGCCTTATTGCATGGGAAGCGAAAGGAGAGGAAAATGGTTTGGAGAGTTTAGTGTGGGTTAGGTAACAACTGCGCAAGTGGAGGTATTTTTTATGGTTTGCTGTTTTTCCGTGGATTAAGCGTTAAATGTATTATTTTGAGGGGAAGGTCAATTTCTAAGAATGTTACACAGGAGTCCGAGGTGGGAGATGTGAGAGATATCGAAAGATTTTTTACGTCCGTGGGGCGAAAAAAGGAAGATATTGTCAATAAAATGTTACCAGAATGAGTGTGACAACATTCATACATTTATAATATACATAAAAAATATATATTATATATATATACGTATGTATATATGTGTATTATTATATATAAATATATATATATACAGGGCAGAGAAAACAAGGGGGAATTCGCAGAAGGAAGAGTTCCTCCTGTCCGCAGGAAAAGGTGCGTGTGCCACTGAAAATTTCAAAATACGTGTGACTGCCCTTTTTATTTTCCATCTATATTTGTGTTGGCCAAAGCCATCGTGCTCCTTCGCGTGATTTATTATTCATGTCCGTGAATCTTCGTATAATATATAATTATATACTTACACACACACACACACACACACACACACACACACACACATATATATATATATATATATATATATATATATATATGATTTCGTTTGAAGTAACACGGAAGTGTTGAATAAAAATTAATGAGATAGCTTTGACACGAATTGAAAACAAAAATATGGTGAAATAAAACTAAAAAAATACTGCACCACCGTAGAGATAAGGGGAATCGGCTCCACGGTGCATATTACATCTTGAATCCTAACGAATCTTCTGATGAAGACACTCAATTCCGTCGACATTTTTAAGAAATAACGTGTGAGTGTACCTTTTATGTGTTCTTATATTGTGTGTTGTTGTCAAAGTTTTTTGTATATATGTATATATATATATATATAATATATGTATATATATACACATATATATATATATATTCATTCATATGGAAATAGATAGATATGAGGGGATTGGAATGGGAATGGGATAGGAACACAAAAGCACAGAAAAACACAAAAAAATTAAACTCACCCGTATTCTGAATTTTCGGTGGCAAAACCCTGATTGGCAAGCTTCTCTCTCTTGGTAAAGGTTAAGGTGTGACTTTCATTTTTGTGTGTTTCTCTGTGTTTTTGTTCGCTAGTGCTGTCTTGATGTGCATTATTATTTGTGTGACTTTCATTCAATATATATATATATATATATATACACACACACACACACTCATATCATACTATGCACGAATATATACGTTATAGATGAGCACACACAAAACGGGAGAGATACCAGGGGTACTTCTAATTCCCACTAGGTGAAGTGGTGCACTCGGCACCAACAAAATAGTTGGTTCGTTCGCGCGATCAACATCGGATTGCCACCCATTTCGATGGTATTGTCCCTCTCGAAACATGAACATGTGTGAGTGGAATTTGCCACTTCCCCCTTCTCCACTTCCGCCACACAGCTCCCCTCCCCATCCCTTGCCACAATGCAACCGGCGAAGGGAAAGTCACGACATCGGAGCGTTCCCTTACGCGGATCGAAAGTCGTCACATTTTATTCCTCCGTCCCATATTTTGGAGAAATGTTGTTGCTGCTGTTATTATTATTGTTATTAATATTCTTAAATCGCTCGGAGCAATTTCCGCGCTGCGTTTCAAACGTTTCGGTAGAATGAAAGCTTCCATCATGTGGTGTCTGAGGGGACGGGGGAATGGGAGGGGATGTGCTGAGAAGGCATCAGGGCAGAAGAAATTGCCCCTCAGAATTCCCGAGCAATTTTCCACCCGAGAGTGTCCTGGTGTTTGAAATCACCAATTTCCCAAGTGGGTAGTAATGCAGTCAGCCCCCTCTTGTACGTCCGGAAAATGTTTCCGTAAAACCCGAGACTAAAAACGAGGAGGAGGGTGGAAACATCGAGTGGACGAAAAAAGAGGACAGCCACTCTAGGAGAAAACATTATTAAAATTTTGAGGCACGTGTTCGCTTTTTCTTATAGCTAGAGCTATCTATATATATTCCCTTAAGAGAGTTCGACCAAATTTTTTAACCTGAATCCCTTTCAACTTTGCGTTTATATTTAAATTGTAAAGCAATGAATTGCATTGATTTTTCCTCTCTCGAAAATTATTAGAAATTTTTTCCAATGTTTTTGAGAAGGTATCAGTTGATTTATAAAAAAACTTTACAGAGGAGACAATTTTTTTACACGTGAAAAAAATATAATTATCATTTTTTTCGCATTACTAAATATGAGTATCATGTTAAATTTGAAAATATTCACACTAATTTAGAGACCGAAATGAATCCTATTGTACATAAATAATTACACTCACAAGGGACATTCTAGTATTTACGAGCATATGATTAATATTTATTTTGAATTGCATTAGACCCAAAAATTTTCTTCATGTGATGTGGACCCTAGAATGAGAATATGGCACTCTCTTAGGGCTCACTCCAGTTAGGAGGATAGGATAAGGAATCTAGAGCGTGTGGTTTTAACCGAATAATTACTACCCTTTAAAACACTTTTCACCTAGCTCCCTTTTGAATTGCCTTCGTACCATCAATAAAATCCTGGATATATATTACGAAAGTAAGCATATTTTATAAATAATTTTCAAACTCTGTGTCTTATCTTTGTACGCCATTTTTTTACCGGTGTCATATTCCTACATCTTTTCATACATTCCCTCTTCATGAATCGTTACCCTAAAACTAACTTCGACCATATTCGCCCATCAATTTCTCTATCTATTTTTTTAATGTATTTAATTTTTATAAATATATTAGGTACAGAGTATGGCCAAAATGTCAGAAAACATACACGGAAAAACACAAGCTAGGATAGGCAAATTTGCAGTGAAAAAATATGACGCATCCGGGGCCCTGAACCTTTCGTTTTCTGCTAGAGTAAATACACTTTGGTATCCTTTCTCTCCATGCAAATATTTCAGAACCTGTGTTCCTTCCACGTCATGATAACCAAATTTATATAGTCATAGAATAATAAATTTTATCTTCAGAGCTTATTTTTTCTTTTTTCAACTAATCCATTATCGCTCGCTCCAATAATATTGACTATATATTTTGGAGAGACTTTAATTAAATGCTCTGTTTTAAATATACAATTAAATAAAATAATTCATGTCATATTCCAAGGGTAGAAATATGTTCTGCCTTAATTTTGTTTCGAATGAATTTTATGGTGAAATTTGTTTGAATGGACGTTGTAGCCCAGTGGGTCGAGCGCTGGGCTCCTGAATGGAGGTTCCAGGTTCGATTCGAGTTGCTATCTCAAGGTACCTTAAGCTTAAAGCAAGCTGTGTGATTTCTCTGGTAGCAGATCTTTCTTGGAAACCATAGATGGCACAGGAAATCAGGAAATGACCCCCTGATTACTTAGATGAGTGAATGTCACATGCCATTGAGCTTAATACTAGGTGAGTTTTACCCTCACCGATCAAACCGACCTTTTGGTTGATAACTGTGGTTAAAAATAGAGCAGGTAGAACAGTTTACGTATCTCGGAGATGTTTTGGATCAACACGGTCAAAGTAGAAGGGACGTAAGGAGAATTCCGCTGGGCAAAGAGGCTTTCACAAGGAGGAGGGAGTTGATGACGGGGACGTTGAGTATGGAGGTTAAGAAAACTCGTATTTCACGAGGACTCGTGAAACTTTTATATGGAGCGTAGCTATAGTATGTACGGCGCGGAAACGTGGTCACTGAAGCAGGATGATAGGCGTAGATTGGAGGCTTTTGCAATGTGGGTATGGAGAAGAATGGAGAAGGTGAAATGGACCGAAAGGAAAACAAATGAGGTAGTACTGGAGATGGTGTGCGAGGAGAGGGGTTTGTTGGGAGAAATCCTATGGAGACAGGAAAAATGGATGAAAGGCGTATTGAGCGGCAATTGTGGGATATTGAAGAAGGTAATAGAGGGGAGAATGTTAGGCAAACGAGGAAAGGGCAGGAACAGGATAGGGATGTTGGACGGGATGAAGGGAGGAAAGAAGTACACCGAGATGAAGAGAGACCTGATGTAGACTAGATTTGTTGGATTGTGTTGTGTCCATCCAAAAACCTACCTTAACCGGTAAACCTTATAAATAAAAATAAACTGGGGTTTTTTCCATCTTAATTTAACTTAGTCGAAATAATCCTTAAGGTATGCCTTAAATTATTACCTTGTGAGTCAGGTATTTGATGACGAATATCTAGTAAATCGGTCACCAAGAATTAAAACACTTTTTGAATTAGAGTTCATGCGACTAATTGTTTGTAAAATGCTTGAAAGACCATCCATTTTCCTTAAATCTGTACAAGAAAAGTTGGCCATATGAGTGAAAAACTGTGTCTGTCTTATGAGAATCGGAATTAATCAATTAATTTCCAATATTATTACAAAATAAAACTAGAATGTGAAATGTTCAGAAAATGTTTGAATCTAAAGTTCTAAAGTTAATATGAATTATATCCTTCAAGCGTAAAAATAAAGCAAATCTATTTGAGAATGAAATGATTCCTAGAAGTGTTACTGACTCTTGCTCGTGGCGAACTTTGACCCTGTCAAAAAGTGTTACTTAAATGAAATAGCGTCATACATTTCCTGATGCTCAAGTGTTTTTGTTGACTACGTCCATATACGATAGTGAATGAAGAGAAAACGTGGAGTAATAAAATGATTCAAATCGCCTGGCGTAGACCCTACTCTACGAGTATTTAAATTGAAATCAGCATATGCATCCGTTTTCTGAAGCACTTAGTCGTACACTTCTTTAATCAAGTTATGGATAAACTTCAATATTAACATGATTGCTTGAAATTCACCGTTAATTTGCGTCAAGTCTCTATGTAAACTTTCCTATGATATTGAAGCAATTAACTGTGTATGTGTGTGTGACAAACGATGAAGTGACGCCATTTAATTTCCGTAAATGTTTGTTGAAGTATTGTCAACCTGTGTTCACAATCCTTGGAATCAAACTGTTCCAGTCTGGTCTTAGCCCAATCTCGCAGAGAAAAACAAGTTTTAAGAGTGTCGGATTTCACCAAAAAATATGAATCATATTCCCGCAATCTCCATGCTCATAAAAATTGTTTGGACGAAATTGTTGGTTATGATAACACCTCATTTTATTGCTAATAAAAAGTGTTCTACGCTTTCATGTACACCTAATTCATAAATAGACTACTGAAAACATCTGGTGATCTGTTTTGTGTGCGCAGATGACAAAAATCATCCAATTTCATTCGGGAATACTGACGAAAATATTTCTGTTGTGCTTTACTATGCAACTGTCTCAATTTTTTTCGTTCGTTTTCCACAAAATTTACAATAATTAACCATAAAATACGTAAATGCACTAATTTTCAGGTATTTTTAAGTAGAATAGCCCTCCATTGAAAACAATTACAATGATAAAATAGCTATGAGGGTTTACTGTTATAAAGTTTCCCGTTGATTCATATAGATGGATGTTTGAACTACGAATCCCATGTAATTCGTTAGTTTCTCAAGCGTCCTCATGCTTTTGGTTACCATCTCCTGAGAACAATTGTCTCCACCACCAATCAGAAAGTTATCATAAGCTGTGCTTATATTTTCTCCATAATCAAGTACAGCATTATAGACTGGGGTCATTCGCTCCGTATTTCAATTCCATTAAAATTGAAGAAATGAGCCATAAGAATTATTGTCGGTGTAAATAAAACAAGTTAATATTAATTACTCTTTTAGATGTTTGAAATTTTACCATTTGCTTCCAATTGCATTGTTTTTGCTTATTTTTCATCCAAAACAAAATCATGTGTGTATAGAGTTTGGTTTCAACATGAATTTACATGGTTATGAGACACGGGACAAAAACTGAATCGAATGTTTGTTTAAGTTCTTCACACGTTCAAGTTTTACACTAATAACTATTTTCCTATGACAATAAAAAATATGTACCGATTTCCACTTTTAATGTAGCGATATCTAATTAACCTCAATATGAAATCCTTTTACTCTTTTCAAGAAATCTTAAATGGTTGAATTAATGTCACTCGCATTTCTGTCATACTTGATATATCTTGTTCTGAGGTTAATGAAAAATAATTATTACCCAATTAGTAGAGCCGTAATATGTACCGTGGAACCGATTCCCCTTGTCTATATGGTGGTGCAGTATTTTTTAGTTTTATTTCACCATATTTTTGTTTTCAATTCGTGTCAAAGCTATCTCATTAAATTATTCTAGCGTTATTATATTTTTTTCGTGACTCCGGCTGTAAATTTGGAGTTCACATTCCTGGTTTGAGATTTTTCAGAATCCTCTATTTTGGCGAGATTTTTTTCAGCGAAATATAATTCGGCAGGGATTTTTTCCGAGATGTTTCTGGTGCTTGAATCTTTGTCTTTACATTTTTATATTTTCTTCAACACATTCTCAAGAATGACAGATTCCTAAATAAGAGCAAATAAACGCCTAGATTATGTCATTCACGCCTGCTGTTCCCAATTCCGTGTACACAAGCACTTATTCGGACACTGCTGCAGTATATACGTGACTCTGAACAAGGATGAAGGGAGGCAAGCAGAGGAAAATGAATAGAGGTCTTATTAATTAACTTACTCGCACTTGTCAGTGGGTATGCTCTATTGTCACCGGCATTAGGGCTGCTTCGAGTTTTTCTTAACTCTATTTACGTAGTTTTTGCTGGCCTTAACAATAATATTATATTAAATATGATCGCATTAAGTTTCCTATTATATACTAGAATTTCGCTCCATCTCTACAAACAATTGACGTTTTCAAATGAAATCAAACACAATGGTTAACTCGGACTACTTGGTCAAATGCTTCCTCTCTCGCGCTCACAAGAGAATGCAATTATAACAAATGTCGGTTAAATCCAACCAACCTGCTTTTGGAAACTAACTTCCGCAACACAAAGGAAGTACCTCCATTCTTATTCCATTCATATCTAGAGGCGATGCATTATTTATCAACAAAAATGTTTCATCCAAAATTGCAATTGTTGAATGCGTTGAAATCGCAACGTCACATGGGAATAATTTCCTTGGAAGAAACAAAAAGAAAATGGCTCCCGCTCTGAAATATGCAAAACATGCTCTTTATTGACCTGTTTTTCTTATTAGCAATAATTGAATTTGGCGCAAAACCTGAGAGTTTACTCTTCTCATTATAAACACTCTCGAGTATAGAGTTCATCCTGAATTAAGCTATGATAACTATGTATCCATTTCTTAATGTATTGGACAAAAAAAGGACTACAAATATACGTTAATATTTCATTTCATTACCATGGTTTTACTGCCTTGTAGCGCCGTCGCGTAAAACATATGTTTTGATTACAATCACTATACATTCCCAAGAACAGTAATATATAAGTTAAAGAAGAGATCTTTCCGTAGGAAAAAATATATTACAATCTGACTCGCCAATGTGCCACCTATTAATATTAATGCGCCTTCATTTAAAGCAGGTTTAATTATTGAACCTTAATTTTACATATAATATTGGATTTGTTTTAATTTTTGAATACTGTAAAAATATTGTTGGGTCGCCAAACTTTGAGGAAAGATATATAATTACAAAAGGGGTCGAATTGCACCTCTATTTATTTTTAAAGCTAAAAGCATATGGCATAAAAATAAAAAATATCCTGTGTAGAATTAAAGACTTTTTTAATGGTCGGGTTTAAAGAGTAATGATAGATAGAGATAGCTCAAATGCAGTAGAAGTTACTTCAGGTGTTCCCCAGGGAAGTGTTATCGGACCTCTTTTATTCCTACTTCACGTTAACGACATTGTCTCCGTAGTCACTAGTAAGATACGTTTTATTTGCCAACGATGCAGTGGTTTGCTTTGATATCTGTGATCCCGAGTACACAACAGCTTTATCAGATGACATTAATGCTATACAACGCTGGTGCGACACTTGGCAATTAGAATTAAACTTGAAAAAGTGCGGAGTAATGAATGTTTTGGAAAAGAGCAATTCCTACCCGAACGCCTACTGCATTGGGAACACCGAAATGGAATGTGTAGACTCGATTAAATACCTAGGCGTTACCCTCCATCACGATCTCTCCAGGGTGAAATACACATGGGGAATGCGTGGACAATCTAACAAAAATTAGGATTTATTGGAAGTGTACTGGGTAAATGTGATTAAAATTTCGAAGAGAAATGTTATCTTTAGCTGTTTAGGCTTCATCAGAATATGCTGCAAGTACATGAGATCCTCACGAAGTTGGATTAATTACCGAATTACCGCTAGATTTTTAAAACCCTGTTATGATAAACTTGGAAGCGTATTCAAAATATTAGAGCAGTTAGGCTGGGAATCACTTAATGGAGCGAAGGTTAAATTATAGATTGAAGCTCTTGCGATAAGTGGAAGGACGTCTCTGTATCAGTGATGTTGAAAATGTATTATTAACCCCATCTTACTACGAAAGGAGAGATCATGTCAACTAAATTAGAGAGATTTAGTGTAGAACAGATAGATTTAACATGTTCTTTTTTCCACAACATCTTAAATCTATCTCAAATCATAAAAACTTTCTTCACATACATTTTTCTTCAATTTTGCCAGGATGATTATTGTGAAAAGTAATATTTATTTTACTTGACATAAGACCATTGGATATACATTTTTATCTCCTGAGATATCCGATACTCATTCTCATTAAGTGAAAAGAATACACTTCGCGTCTTACTCAAGTCACTGTGCCACCATAACCTTATAAAAATGGCAGCTTTGTCAAAAGATAACTTCCCAGAGAAAAACTATGAAGTACTAAGTAACTCTTGGATAGAATGCGTTTCCTAAAATTATTATATTATTTTCAGATATTCAAATGAGCTCTTCCATGAGAGTACACACTGAAACACTGCACGAGACATGTTTGCGTAAACATGCAAACATACCACCAAAGAGTAAGGAGATCGCAAAAATTCTATTGTGTCACAGGATATTTTTTAAAACCAAGGCTTAAGACAAATAAATGTGGTAGCAAAATGAATAAAACCATAAATTTTGAACCATCGGTCTTTTGCATTCTTTATTTTGTTAAGGCAACTCTGTTGCCAAGTGTTTCATGATAACTTATGATTTGATTATAAATATAGACTTAAAACATATGTTTTATATATGTTAATCGTTGAAAATTTAAAAATTTATTAAATATATTAAATTTCAATAATATAACACTAAATACTGGATTCGGCAAAACTACCAGTTTATGAAAGTTATTCAAAATCATATTTAATGTAGATGTTTAGATAATGTTACCTAAGTGAGAACTTGTTAAGGTTTTCAATTGCATGAAAAAGACAGTAATAAGCTTCATTACACTAAGAGGGTTAAAAAGAAACTTTACACTTCCACAATAAACATTAAATATTTCACGACCATGGTTTCCATGCAACGCATCATCATCGGGTCAGCATCATTACCTGATGATGATGCACAGCATTGGAACCATGGTCGTGAAATATTAAATCTTTATTTTGAAAGTGTAAAGTTTCTTTTTTACCCACGTCATGAAGGAATTCCACAAAGTTAAACCTAAAACTGTTATGTTCATTACACTAATTGTCACACGTATTTATTTTCTTTTGAATTCAGTTCTTGAGAGGGCAAGTTCCTTCTTGAACGAGGGATTGCAAAAAGCTTTGAGCCCATAAAAAATAATTGAACTCGTTTAAATGAGTTATTACACCCATCCCGATACAGAGAAGATGACATGTCGTTAAGGGGCGACCAAAGACTACCTTTAATGGGAAGAATAAGAACCTTCCATGGATTCACCCAATACTACATTTCTCAAATTTCGACATTCGCTCCCCTTCCAATCACTGCCTTCCCTTTAACCCCAAGCCATCACCCCTCATCCCTTTCCTACCCCTCCCCCGCCCTTAACCCCAACGAAGGGACTGAAATCCCACCTACCCTCAAGCTTATCTTCCCACGCTCCACCCCACGACTTTCAATACATTTTTAACGCGGAATTACGGCGTTGTTTGTGTGTTCTATTCCTCAAGATGGTTAAGGAGTCAACCAAGCAGAATCCGTAACAGTTTCTCCGGCGTTCCATTCCCGTGGAGAACGACTCGCACCCCACCCCATCCATCGACCATCGATTCAATCCTCTCCAGGTGATCACCCGCATTAATACAAATGGAAGAATGGATTTTTATATTTCGATGCGAACGGAACCCAGATCGAAGGAAGTAAAACATGCAGGCATACGTACGAGTACGATACCCATTTCGAAGAATTCGCACCATTCCCACTGCTGAAAAAAACCCTAATCTCGCCATCGGAGTGACCTCAAAGCGCAAACACACCTCTGTCACTCTTCCTAAACATTTTTAAAATAGAAACCGAAAAGGGTGTCACTAATTTTGAAATTCCCAAGGACGCAAACATGCTCTCTTAAGCCTAATAAGAATAACGCTTAATTTTTTTTAAATTTTAAACCCAAACAACAGCCAGTAGGCGAACTATCTCCCCCTCTAGGCTACCACTTCGTTTATTATAAGTTCTTGCAGATCACATTACAGGATATTTTTGAAAACCACACTGTCTATTTCTGGAATCTCGCAACTCCAAACACTGCCCTTACTTCATCAAATAATAAATCACATAACCCCTCGGTATTATACCAATGACTTCAATAGCTTTGATATGATTTATAAACTAAATGCCTGAGGAAATCTTACCAAATTCTAGCTCGCACGATGTTGTGTAAATTTCTTACTGCACCCTAAGGTGCAAACATTTGTTGGTTGATAGCATATGTAATTGCATGCGTGTAGAATGAGAGGAGGTAGATATGCATTTGCATGCGTGTGAAATGATAGGATTTTTGCACGAATTTATGCACCACTGTGGGTATGGATTTGCATGTATGTGCTGGTTTTGAATCCGGTTTTTTTCCCTTTTACGGGTGGTGACCTAACACCCCCCGCCACACACCCTTGCGGCGGCTTGCTGGGTATTACGTAGATGTAATCATAAACTCATCATCCCTCATCACAGTACAACTGCATACAATCAGTCATTTGCAGTCACATTGGCACGTTGTCAGTGGAATGAGCTATCATCCGTTACAACTAATGCACCATTTCTCCCATCATTCAAGCGCGCACTTCATAAACATCGCTAATGAACCCAGCAAATGAACCAGTAAAAATAGAGCTGTAGACAAACTTCGAGATTCTTCGTTTTTCTTTCGCAGGAGGATCATACTTTGTATTGGCGATTGTAAATATAGCCACGATTTTTGTTTTACAAGTATTGCTTGCATACATTGGTATGTGTACGTATAGTAATTGTGTGTATTGCATGTTTGAATGCTGTATATATATTTGTTAAAGTCATTAATTAACTAAGTAACTAATGTATTGTATTGCTATATCTTAGTCCTAAGATATAATATGCATTAATTTTATTGCAATTTATGCCCAATTTGTGAAATTTATCTGTGATTTTAATATTATTAATGTGTGACGAGGGGTTAGGTGGTAGAAGAGACTCCATAATCCCATTCTCGCCCCAAAATAAATACGACTATCCATCTATGTTAAGGGATTGAGAAAATATTTAAAATATATGTAGCTTATTATAAATTATAAAAAAACTTATTGACAAGAAGGATCGGGACACAATTGATGTGAACGCACTCACTCGATGCTATACTCTCTATTATATACGTATGTTCAGCTGTGGTGATTTCGAAACGTTCCTGTTGAAACCTCGTATTTTTTCAATCAAACAATGATACATAATAACGCTACAATAGATAGATACGATTCGTTCCAAAAGGGAATATATAAAACCTCGATCTATAACCCTGGCTCAACAGATAGTCACATCCATATCGGGGGTTAAATGATGACATTTCTCCAATTTTTTTAAGGGGTGGGAACGGATCACAAAGGACTCCTAATTGGCGTCCTCCACGAACACAACTTTCTCCTCTCAATATCACGACTCTTATTTGAAGATTGAAAAGTTCCCGTTTTGCATGAGGCCGCTTTCTTTCGCCCCCTGCTACCTCCAACTACCGAGAAATAAAAATCTATGCAAACTTTTCAAGCAGTGATGGAGAAATTTCTCTTCGACTCGTTCATAAAAACCGATCGGTATAAAAAACGAAGTCAAATGAAAAAAAGGATGATATTGCGGTAAGCCTAGAGAATACAAAACTTTGCTCCCTCCGACTAATAATACTCATCCAGTGTATCTCAAGCATTAATTTTACCCTAAAATATAATGAACTTTCGTACAACATACGTGCCTATTAAAATTGTCTGAAATCCTCCCCTAGTGAACGTTCAAAGATTTTCATGAGTGACGTGCGGATCATATGGCGTCGCTGAGTCGTTAACCCTTATAGACAGAATGAGTCATTACCTATAAACTTAATGCACAATAAATTCCTTCGAGCGTTACATGAAGCGTCCTACAGGTATATACATACATATATGTATTATATACATATATGTATGCGTACATTATACATACATCTGCGTATGTGTACGTGTGCATGTGTGTATATATATGTATATATATATATATATATATATATATATATATATATATATCATTAACTATCACATAAATCGGTGAAGCATGGGTATAATTCAGTTAATGCTTCGAACAACCTGTACGCCATAAGCGTGATTTAAGGGCTCAAAAGTTAGGACTAAAAAAGCCGTATTGTAACTATCAGAAGTATAACAACTTAAGAATAGGTTTTTGATGGACCCTGGCACGACTTAACTTGCAAACCCTAAATCAAATGACTCATATTGTCCTTAATTGTCCTTAAAAGTCCATACCACCCGCGACAAAAGTTAATATGTTTAATTATGTAAACATTAAAAAGATACAAAGAATTAAAACTCTGAAAGAGGATATTACTGTGTTGTATTGCAACCCTAAAGATCATGGCTACTACACTGAATAAATGGTAAAAAATTCAAAGAGAAAGTAACTTAAATTGCAACTTATAATTGCAGACCTCGAGTAAAATTCAAGATATTTCAAGTTCAAGCCTCAATCGTCTCTTCCAAAATAGTACATGTGAGGGTTTCTGTTTGACTAGAGCATAAACTGCTAAAAGAGAATTTTAAATGGACCCGAGATCGTTTTCCTGAAATTTTTTAATATTGCCATGACCTGACGAAAAATATTTCAATAATTTGTTTATTTCCTATTCAATAAATATAAAATAATGAATCAGTTATAAAATGCGCCGCAACATTGAGATATAGTATGACTTACACTGATTATCTGATCACATTGCATATCAATTTATTACCGTCAAATCATATGATTAAAAATGAGATTGGGACGATACTTGGCATCAGCTCCTGGGAGATTTGGCAGTTTTTTGTTAGTTGGCAGAAAAATATTTCAAAAGTTGCATTTTTCAGAACTGCATACCGACAAAGCAACTCCGGTTAGTCAAAATCATAGCATATAGTATAATTGTAAGTTATATGACATTACTTTAAGTGCTTCGGAAATGGTAAAGAAATCGGTTGAGGCGCTGGATGTTGGAGTAGGTGGGTTTGGGTAGGTGAGAAACTCTTAAAATCAGTTCCATTTTGGATAATCAAGCATTAGTTAGTCAAATGGTTACAGTCATTGACTAGCGTATTAAAGAGTCAGATTGTTATGGGTTAAGAAATAGCAACAAGTAAAGGAAGAAAATGATGTCATGAAGAATTAGGTCGGTTAATGAAGAATTCTGCATGTCCGGGTTTTCACCGCGTTGTTGTTTGAAGCCGACAACAGTTTCGCCGAAGTTTCATCCGGCGTCTTCAGGTAGAAGATGAGGGACTAGGATTTTGGCCGTCCTTATATAGGTGGTCCCGTCCGGGTGCTGCTCTCTGATTGGTCCTTTTTCGGAGGACTCTCTTCCACGCGTTATGGAGATGGTAGCCTTCATCTCTATTGAAAATCGCCGGGTTTTTGGCTATCTCAATGGCTTCTCTGATTAGGCGTGGGTAATATCTACTTTCTTTACTTATGATTGTAGCGTCATGGAATAGAATATCATGGCCGGGTTCACTCCATTTATGCTCGGAGATGGCCGAGAGGATATTAAAGTAGATATTAAAGATAAGAAAGTAGATATTACCCACGCCTAATCAGAGAAGCCATTGAGATAGCCAAAAACCCGGCGATTTTCAATAGAGATGAAGGCTACCATCTCCATAACGCGTGGAAGAGAGTCCTCCGAAAAAGGACCAATCAGAGAGCAGCACCCGGACGGGACCACCTATATAAGGACGGCCAAAATCTGAATCCTCATCTTCGACCTGAAGACGCCGGATGAAACTTCGGCGAAACTGTTGTCGGCTTCAAACAACAACGCGGTGAAAACCCGGACATGCAGAATTCTTCAAGCCACCGCCGCGAAAATCTACGCAGCCATATAGGTCGGTTAAAATTAGCGTTAAATTTCATGGACAAATACAAAAAAAGTTCAGTTATATAGAAAGAGTTTTGGATGAGAGTATGCAAAGCAATTGGCATATTGAAAAAAAATTAGCATGTGTGTGATTGAATATACATTTAGCCAAGATAAGACATAAATTCATTTACTGAAATGCATTGACTTATTCAACTGAAGGTATTTTGGAATATAACAGAAACTGGCCATTACGTAAAAACAAACCGATATCTTCCTTTCTCATTTTTTCCCATTACTAGCGTTCTCTGGAATACCCAACCAAATAACCTCTCGACCAGAGTCCCTCCCCTTCCCCTTTACGCCTTTCGGGTGTTGCCCTGCAGCCAAAAGGTGAAACTGCCACGAGAGAATATTTAAGACGCGACGGTCTCAGGAGTCTTTAAAAAAAAACCCTCTCCTCTCCCTCATCCCCATTCACCAGGAGACGGGAGTCTTCAAATACTTCCATTAACAATTGAAACCCGATGGTGCGGATGAGGGCACGGGAAAGGCTAGACCCGTCTTGCCACCCTTCCTCGAAAAGAAAAACGGGTGATGTTTTTCCCGAGTGAATGCCAGCGGTAAATGAAAACCCAGGAAAATATGTGAGTGAATACCTGTAGTTACTCAATAAAAAGATACCATCGGTGGATAGCCCAATAGGAAGGGACATAGAATGAGTGAGGACTTTGAAGGAAAGGAAAAAAAATGGTTTATATGGAAACACCATTTCTATTAAATTAAATAGACGCAGTCTTCACATTCTGAAAATAATTAGCACTAGGAATTCTTATAAATAACGTGTTATCCATTCTTACATAATGTTGTTACGCAATGCAAGCTGTCTCAACATTAAGATTTGCCATCACGTATTGATACCTGATGGTATGGATGTCTGACCTGAAGAAGGTCAAAAGCTTAAACTTTCTGAAATGTGAATGTCCTATTACGTATTTTCGGATTTTCTATTCATGTTTTTGTGTTCTATTGTATCCGTCCAAATGTTGTGTGTTTGTATATATATATATATATATATATATATATATATATATATATATATTTATTTATTTATTTATATATATAATACATGGGTCGCGTTGAACGTAGAGCGTTGGACTACTGACCGGAAATCCCGGGTTCCATTCCCGGGCAAACCTCTTTGAGCACCTGCAGTTTCACCCAAGTTATTTGATTTTCCGGGTATCAGATCTTCCTGGAAAACCATTACCGGCACAGGGAAAGGAACTGGCCCCCCTACTCTGATGTGTGAATTTCACACGCCGTCTGGCTTAGTACTGGGTGAACTCTACCACCACCTACCAAACCGTACATCGGGTTTATTATTGTATTTATGGTTACATATATATATATATATATATATCTACAATATATATATGTGTGTATATATATACACTCACATACATACTCACCATATATATATATATAAATATATATGTGTATATATTCGGCGGCGGTGCCGTCGAAACGTCAATATCTACTGTAAGTGTCCTTCCTTTATGTTTCTGTTTGTGGAATATTTATTATCCGAGTGTTTGTGTGTTTGTGCGTCGCCGGAGAGCGTCAATTTCAAGGATGTATATATATATATATATATATATATATATATATATATATATATATATAGAGAGAGAGAGAGAGAGAGAGAGAGAGAGAGAGAGGTATATACATGCATACTCGTATGTGTGAATATATAAACACACACATTTTTATATAAAAATATATATATTTTTTTTATATATTGCACCAACGTGCAAGAACCGATGAGGCCGCTGAATATTCGAGTGCAATGGACCGCATACACCACCTCCGTCAAATGCAGCCGCGCTTGAATGCGGTGGCCGTCTCCCTCGGTCCAATTCCCCGTGGTTTCCTATCTCCATCCCTCTCTCTTTCTCCAGAGACGTCCACCCTCCGTCGTCCCACTGCGACCGCGGTCGCGGCTTATATGTCACCCCTCGGCCCCACGCCCGTCGTTGGCGTACAAAGATCGGTCATTTCCAACGATCAAGGGTCGCCAGGCGCAGTTACGCTTAACAGGTCACCCCCTCACGTCATGTGGTTCGACGTAAAAACCTTGGAGCTACAGGGAACCCACAAACTCGAGCCGTTGGGGTGCCTAGGCGAACTTGCACGACCACCCAGGTTGAAATGATGGACAAACCAAGCGGTGCAATCATTAACAGAAAGCTCGGGTTTTTTTCAAATGTATAAGAACAAAATATAGTCGGGAAGATATCTTTTGTTTTTGGCGTTTTCCTCTTTCTCATCCTCACGCTCTCCCTCTCAAAACTCACGGATTAAAGAGTTTCCTTGGTGTCTGAAAAAAAAGACCCTGATAATTTCAAATCATGAATTATAGAAGAAATATAGGTTTTTATAGAAGGATGATGAACCACTCTTTCGAAGGACAACTCATCTGCGGAGAAATAGTGAATTGTTCGAGTGAAAAAGGAAACAGGAAATAGGATGATAAAGAAATAATATATACGATTATAATGACGATATTTCCTAAGCTGCAATTATTTGTTAGATGATAGCAAAATTAGTTGCATGCGAGTAGAATGAAAGGAGGTATGCATGTATTTGCATGCGTGTAAAATGATAGGATTTTTGCATGACTGTATGCACCACTATGGGTATGGATTAGCATGAATGTGTTGGTTTTGAATGCGGCTTTTTTCCCTCTTTTGGGTGGTGACCTAACACCCACCGCCACACGCCCTTGCGGCGGCTTGCGGGGTATTATATAGATGTAGATGATATGTGGATGGTGAGCGCTTGGCAAATGGATGTTGAAGACTGTGATAAAGGGGAGAACGTTAGGCAAACGAGGAGGAAAATGAGGATGCATGTTAGATGGAATGAAAGGAGGAAGGAAGTATGATGAAATGAAGAACAGTTTATTGCAGTATAGTGTGTTTGGATGTGTCTATTGAGGCGACGTTAATAAGTGTGGCATTGGTACATTCAAAATTTACAAAAATTGGTGGGATAGGAATAATAGTAATTACAATTTGAGTTTTCAATCAAAGCAATGAAATTTAGCGTGCATTCTTCACTCTATACTTCAACTGAATATTTTTAAAAGAGTAACCTACTCAAAACGTACCTTCCGATTAATATTAATTAGAAACTTTTATAAATTTCTTCGACCGTTTGGTGGTTCTTTAGTATTAAAACTAATAAGAATGAGTTTTATTGTCCATTACTGATCTATTGTTAATGGTATTCGAAATGCTTGTTTCACAAAATCAGACGGCAATGTCGCTCTGAGGGAAATTGCTCTAGAAAAAAGTGTAATCCTAACGATAAAATCTTCAATTTCCTAGAGTACGAGATTCCACAAAAGAAAAAAGAGAACAAATGCATCTAAAATCTCATTTTCCCTTGAAGAAAGTGAAATTTAATCTTGTTTCCTGCTTGGACAAGAAGCAATATCTCAACTGATCGAGTTTGGCATTCCGTGACGTGGTTAAAAAACTTCGACCGAGGTAAGTCATATTTTTATTATCTTCCGCTGAAATGAAGCGATGAACTACTTTATATCCTTTACATTTACCAACGACTGGAAAAATTTAATAACCCCTCGTCTCAAGCGATTAATTTTTCCAGTACAAAAATCAATAACTTTATCTGCACTCTGACCGCCTTAAGTTACCAGCACTTGTCAAGATAAGTTGACCTATTAAAATCCTTAATCTGCCACAAAAACCTAAGCTTCGCTCAGCATTTTGCTTTAGCTGAAATGGAGACCACCGTCAGTTTGGATGACTGTCTAGAGCCACGCTGAATCCAAACAGCATTAGTATCTCCGAATCATTGATTTCCCAGAACTAAATTATGACACACTTAGGAGGATTTGCCTCAAACCAGCTCAGTGTTCCATTATCCGGTGGATGAGATTCAGAATGCACACTTATTAAGTGCTTGAATGAGAGATGTGAAGCTCTTCTCTAGCGGATCGGTCGTTTGGACCCGAACCGGACAAGAGATGGATTTCAAAGGACCTCGTTACATTAAATATGAGAGGGACACGAAACAATCTCGACCGGAACGAAAATATTTGCACAAAAGCCTTTTCGTGCCCTCATCCATGCACTTAATGAATATTTATTCGGGACTGTAAACAACGATTCGCTCCAGGACTCACAGCTCCAGCGGGATTATCTGCTCCAAAATTTCCTCCCTCCCTCTCCGTCGGAGTTCTGTCTCCATCCCTCCCTCCTTTGACCCCATACACCCCTGAAAGTTTGACCCCTTCCCTCCCAACTTCACACACAGTGTCCTAGTGTCCGCTTTGCCATTCCCTCGAAACCAGAGGAATTCCCAAGACGTGAGACTTGAGGAGGTGGCATCATTAAATCAAACGACCAAAATGATTCAAAAGAATTAGATAGTCCACAGAAAATCCGCCAGATTCATTAAAAATATTTGCAATAAGAACACAAGTGTAACAGGTCTCTTAGGGGATTTAGGCTGGGAGCACCTTGAAATACGAAGAGAACAAGCGAGACTTAAACTTTTAGAAATATTCAAAACCAGCGAGTTTAGCGATGACACTAGAGGAATTATAATGGCCCCACACTACTTAGGTAGATCAGACCACAAAGATAAAAGTAAGGGAGATAGATCCGAATACAGATAGATTCAAAAACTCATTCCTCCCCAGAACAATCAGAAATCATAATAGTAAGAATCCGAAGTCACTTTAGAAATATTAAAAACATTTAAGTTAAAAGTCGGAACAAAATTAAAAATTCAAAGATTGTGCAAGTGTATGTTTGTTGGTAGTTAGTGGGTTTACATGTGTGTGGGAAGAAAAGGTTCTTGCATGAATGCTTACCATGTTTGGTTCATGCTCTATAAATTTGTGGCTTTTTTTTTAAGTTAAGGGTTGTGCGCTAACCCTCTCCGCCACACGCCCTTGCGGCGGCTTGCGGGGTATTGAGTAGATGTAGATGTAGACCAAGGGTGCCCTGAATGTCTCGTCAAAGCATAACAGTTTCAAGCTTAACTTTGTGCAATTCCATCATGATGAGGGTTAGAAAAAGAAAATTTGCACTTCCATATAAAGATTTAATACTTCACACGGCCATGGGCATCATCATCAGATGACGTACGTGAAAAATCTTTCAACTTACATAGCCTGGCTCCAAGAGGGGGGGAGCCAGGGGGAGTAAAGGAGAGGGGGTAAGTTGAGTACTGGTGCAGCAACCTATTAGTGGGCTAGGGGAGGGTGTTGTTCGCAATGGTTTGACCCTAATTAAGGGATGGTCGATGGTCATCACTGCTTGGGTGGGGCTGGGGTTGGTGGGAAAATATTTTGGAGGCATTTACGAAATTTAGGAAGGGAAACAGGAGAAATATATTGTTTCGTTGACCAACTCGATTCTATCAGACTGAAGGGATTGCCAAAATTTCCAACTCCTCCAATGAATTCAACCTGCGTCCTTTCTTTTCTGTGTAAATAACGTACGATGTGAAGTTATAGGTATGATTATTTTCAAATAAGTGTTTAGCGAATTGGGATATGTTGTCCCTCTTTTTGAAGCTTGATCGGTGTTCTTTAATCCTAATACCAAATGTCCTCCCTGTCTGTCCAATGTAGGTGGTGTTGAAGTCCGTGCATTTGAGTTTATAAACACCGCTTACATTATGTCAATTTTGGGAGAGCCCATTATGTTTTTTGAAATGTGTGAGTTGTAAAACGCTGCCTTGATTTTGTTCTCGGAGAGTATTTGTTGTATTCTGAGTGAAATGTGGCCAAGCAATGAAATTCTTCGCCATCGGTGCTCGTCAAGTTTATACGTGTGGTATACGAGGTCACTGATGATGTTTGGCATATCGATTGGATCATGTCATGACATTTTTTTCCAATTTTTTTGGTATGAAACGCGTGGCAACAAAATTCGTTCCAAAATGGCTTTTGCACCATGATAATGCACCAGCTCACACTTCATTGTTTGTTCGTGAATTTTTGGCCAAAAGCAATACTGTAACGATGCCTCAGTCTCCATATTCTCCAGATATGACTCCGTGTGACTTTTTCCTATTTCCAAAAATTAGGAGAACCTTGAAGGGCCGTCGTTTTACAGCCGTAGATGACATTAAAATCGCATCGCTGAAATAACTAAAGGCTATCTCAAAAATCGAGTTTGAGAAGTGTTTTGGGGATCGGAAGAAGCGCTGGCACAAGTGCATAATCTCCAATGGGGACTACTTTGAAGTGTGACAACATCAATGTATAAGAATAAATAAATATTATTGTCCGAAAAATTAAAATTCCTGTTAATTTTTAAATGCACCTCGTATAGCTTTCTGGGCTATCAGTGTTTGTTTTCTGTTGTACATGTTGTCAATCACTATTTTCCTGTAGCCTCTGTTGACTACAATTTGTTCTATAATACCGAGTTCCCCTTGTTTGTTGTGTGTTGACATTGGGATATTGTACACCCTGTGTAACATGGCATGAGAGGCCGTACGTTTTTGTGAATGATGATGCTTGAATTTGGAGTGGATAGCTTGGTCGGAGTAACAGTTTTCCCTGTATATGGAAAGGCCGAACCTTTGATTAATTATTTTCACAGTCTAATTCAAGAGATTCAAGGCAGTGTCTGATTCCAACTCACTTGTAAATTGGAAACATTCATCTAAAGAATTTAATGATGTCAAAAAATTGTCTTGTGGTTCCAGTCCACACAGAAGATGTCGTCAACATATCGGAACCAAGATAACACATATTTTTGTAGGGAATGGTTTAAAGCAAATACATACGATATTAATGTCCGCTAGGATGGGAGATAGGGACGAGTCCATAGCCACACCTTCTAATTGCCCATGATGTTTACCGTTGAACACAAACTACTTTGATTCACACATAATGCCAACAAGTCACACAATTCACTCATCACAGGAGGTGGTGTTTTAGCCTTTACGAGGGATATCTCAGCTAGTTTCAGGGTTTCCTTGAGATGCTTATGAACACGTTGGCAACCTCGAAGGACACCATAATACATTTTGGCGGTAGCGTTGTAGTTGAAAAACCTACTCGCCAGCTCGGATGAGTTCTTGATACCGTATTTTGGGGAAAAATGAGCATGTTGTCTGAGTAGATTGTTTAACTTAAAGAGTAAGCATGTGGGCCGGCGCGGAGACACTAGACACCACCATTCGGATAGGGATATGGGACCAGTGGTTTCTAGTCCGACCAGGGTGTGAAGTATTAAATCTTGAAGTGCAAAGTTTCCTTTTCCACCCTCGTCTCACCAAAGCAACAATAAGAGCTGTTTTATCCATTGAAAATTTGAATAACTCAGCATTACACGCCTTTTTCCCAACATTTTCATCCTTTTCCAAAACATATCCATCAATGGCAGTTGTTTAAACTGTTGTTTTTAATTTCAGAGAAAAATACGAAAAAAACATTAAGGAATACTCCAGTATTGTTTCGAAAAACTAAATTTTTGACATACTTGTAATGACTTCGTTCATCTAAAAAAAAACATACACTCCTCTCATTAATTTGGAAGGTCTACATCCTCAAAATAAAATAAATAAATATTTTCCAATTTCATGCCTCGTGAGGGGAATAAAGATGACCTCACTGAAATACTTTGGGCACTTGTTGATGCGTTCCCCAGTTCAAAGTTGAAAGATATCTGTTGATTATTCTGCGTGTCAAGCAGTCACACAGCGCATTTTTTTAATAATTACATAGGTTAAACGGTTAATATATTACAACTAACGTTGAACGTGCGCTAATAAAATATAATATGACACTTAATCAAAAATAAATAATTTAATTGGTGTAGTAACGGTCAGTTAAATTAAAAAATTAATCGTCATTTTGGTCACGTTTCAGAAATAACCTTTCACGAAAGATGTATAATATCGTTAACATGACCCTGGTCTCAGTGTTACTTATCACGAATATTGTGAAAATTTCTATAAAACATCGCTTAAGTAAATTAAACTGTGTGAAATGATTGAAATATGGTTTGCCCTGCTACTTTTGGCATTAATCTTCTTAAAAAGAATGATCTTCCGCATTCAAAGGAAAAGCCAATTTTCCTAACTTTTATGCTTGTAATTATTTGTTTTGTACTGCTTAGGGTAGGTTTCGGATTGGCAGACACTATTCAACTTCTCAAAGATACATTTCTCTATCTCTCTCTCTCCTAAAGTTCCCCCTTCAGCATCCCACCGCCGATCAAAATATCCAACACGCCTCCTTTGGATTTCTCCCAAAACTCTTCACCTTTTTCATCCTTCTCCCCAATCATATTTCAAAAGCATACAATCTAAGCCTATAGTTTGTTATTTGCATATGTGTGGGTTTTAAGAGTTTTGCATGAATGCATACACTGTTTTGTTTGTGGCTTGTATACATCTGTGGTTTTTGCATGCTTTTTTTCTTAATTACGGGTGGTGCCCTAACACCCCCCGCCACACGCCCTTGCGGCGGCTTGCTGGTTATTAAGTAGATGTAGATGTATCATCCTGCTTCAACAACAATGTTTCCGCGCAGTACAAAACCACACTCCATATCAAAGTTTTCACAAGCCTTTTCTCAACAGTCTTTCTCAACGTCACTGTCTTCATTTCACTCCTTCTTGTGAGTTTTGGCGTTTTCGACAAAGAGCTAAGCTAAATATTGAAATAGGAGCTCATTAACTTGGGCAGAATGAACAGTTTACCTATCTCGGGAGTATTTCTGACCAACATGGCCACTGTAGCAAGTACAATCTCGTATGAAGAAGAATTGCGATAGGCATAGAAGCTTAAATTTCATTATTTCCATCTCATACCTATTGCTTTTTTTTTTGACTTTCCAATGCTCACAGTATTGCTTGCAATCAGTTGGTTGATTGTCAAATCAAATCTCGATCACTAGGAAATGTAACTGATTTTACGAATTCCCCTCCGACTTTTATTCCTACCTCCAGTTCTTCCCATGCCTCTTCAACCATATCCTCCACATATGCGTTGAATAGCACAGGTGATAATGGACACTCCTGTCACAAACTTGGTGTACACGTAGTGGAAACTATTATCTACTGTGAATCATTTGCAAAAACATGCCTTTTGTCCTTAATTTTTCAATAACTTGCAATCGAAAATAATCAGTTGTGCATGGGATCATATGGAAGAAGCAGTTGAAATATAAATACCATAGTTCCTCCAGTTCATATCTACTTAACTTACGGAGAACCTGGTTGCATTAATTAGGATTGGATATATGCGCAATTAGACATAGTTAATCTATGTAATTCATGAAATTCAGAGGAAATATTGTCAAAATATTTTAATATTGGTTTAGTTTATCCTCAGTGGCGCTGTTACGAGCTACATGTATTGGCAACTTACTCTTTATCTCGCGTTTGTTTGTCAACAAACTCGTTTACCGCAACGTAAACAGATGATTATTTTATTTGTATTAAATATAAATGCACACAAAATTTTATCGGTGTAAGTTAATATGCAACATATTACAAATATTATAAGCAACGAAATAGCATTTAAAAGCCTTCGAGTTATAAAACAGAGGGCACCAAACCGAATCAATCAAAACCACAAGAGTCGGATATCACAGAGCGACAGTCATCCAAACAACAAATGAACGTCGTTAGTACTATTAAGTTATTATATTTACAAAGAGCAATGTCGGGTTTAAATTTGCTGATTTCGACGTTGCCCGTGAGGTTTTTTTTAAACCCATTTATAAAACAAATAAATCATTGAGTTATTTGTATTAAGATGACATTTTATAAATCATTTGTACCAAATAATATTTAAAAGTGAAAATTTGAATCGGATGCAATTACATTTGTCAAAATTGTTGGCACTTGTATTGAATTTAAGTAAGTGTTTTAAATTTAATTACTTAGTTTATACGGATTCAAGGAACAAATCAATGAAGTAATTACAGCTAATATTTTTTTGCGAAATTAAGGGTTACCTCTAAAACTTATTTTTTTTTACGAATGGAATATGATGACACATTTTCACGACGTACATACTTTAGGACGAACCGTCTTAAAATTTTTGATTTCGGCATTAGGTATTACGGTCCAATCTCTAATAGCACCTAAGCAAAAACCTACATACGAATAAAAATATTTCATTCCAGTGTTAAGTAAAACTCATGAATAAAAGAAAGTGAACTTGCCGGATCACATAAATGCAAGAAATTTACTTCAATCGGCATTACTTTTACATTTTGAAGAATTGTATTTGAAATATTTCACCATCGACTAAATATGGGGACATACTTCACGCGCAAGTTTTTATACGGTGAAGAAAATATGAAACGTTTTCAAGGAAATAAAGCAAAATATACTTTCTTGGAAGCTTATTTGGATATTTGATCATTTTTATACACGTCATAAGTTATGTTTATCATAAATTAAACTTATAAATTTGTCACAATTAACTCATTAACACTTGTGTAATTCCTTCAAACGAAGAAACATAACGTGAGTCTCTATTATCTAAGCTCAAACTCTCGTCTCAAAGACTAGGTTCCATATTAACCAATCAATAATCTACGTATTACCTATTATAAAATAGATTTTTGTTGCTAATCTTTATTTTCACATCTTTTTACTCAGTGTTTCCGTCATCAATCATCTTCGTATAGTGAGTGCTTCTGTCGCTAAATCAATTTTTCTCGTAATATCCACACTAATATGCTCCGCTTCCTTTGAAATACTCCTCAAACATGAACTGCTCCATTAGCTCCAGATTATTTTCTCCTAATATGACGCATAACGTTGCTTCCCTCCTTAATCAATAATTTCATTACTATCATTTGCTTATGGTTAATTTTCATCTGACATCTCTGGCATTGTTGCTGTAGGGTGCACAGTATTATCTGCTATCCCTCGATTGTGTAACTATTGATTGGTCACCTGCTAGAATTCATACTTGATCATCTAACTATCTTAAACTCTACATGAGTTATATATATATTTGTGTTAGTGTTTGTGTGTTTGTGCGTCGCCGGAGAGCGTCTTTTCCAAGTTTATATATATATATATATATATATACGGTTTTACATTGTTAAGGGTGCAGTTTGAATATTTGGCGATTATCAAGTTTGGATCCGTCCAAGAAGGCGTTCATCACTGAACTGGGTAAATTTCAACGAACATAAGATTAAAAAATAGATACGTTTACAATAGTTTGGAACAGAATTCAGTTGTGACTAGGGTTATTAAAAAGCCTAAAACTAGAGTTCCAAAAGAGATTGTTTAGTTATTTTAATATCCTGCAAAAACCACCGCTAGGGCGTGTGGCAGGGGACACAACAGACTAATTGTTACCTGAATATGACCCTACTGTGGTGGGGCAACGTTATTCTTATCCCTTATCCTTCGTGAAAAAAATTACATCTTAAAAATATCTGTTCTACTCGCACACATTAAGAGAACAAACGATGGTTAAGATTTTTACAAAGGACTACAAGAGTTTACCTGCGACAACAAGGGAATTTTTGCGGACCAATATCCTATACCCAAGTGAGAATATGTAGCAATATTGAAAGAAAAAAATGGTTATTGTATTTCGTCTTGTTGTTTCTACAAACCTCACTCCTCTGCGCAAACCTTAAAACGAAATTTGATAGATGGCTGAGGCAAATACTTTGTGGAAATCTATCTGTAAAGCACGAAGAAATAATCAAAGACTTCCCTTCAATTTTTCTCTTCTTCAAAGAAAATTTGATTCTTTCTTCTTGCTTCACTAATTAATTAAATTAAAAATTTATAAAACTTTGTTTAGGTTGGTCTATATCGTCATTGGGTAGGAGGTTACACAGTTTTTCATAATGGCATTCGGGAGCAGTTTCGCAGGTCTACATTCACACAATACCCCGCCAGCCATCACTGGCATGATGTGTGTCGGAGGGTAATTGTTTCCCTTTGGGTTCTGGCATATTCGTTCTGCATAAAGGTACTTCCCTCTCTTTGTGTGCCGTGAAGTAAATTGTCGACCATGCGCACTGGTACACACTTGTGTTCGAAACGCGAATTTCTTCGCAGTCACTCACTATCACGTCCGGTGCACTCGGAGAGAGAATGCAGCAGCACCTAGTACAATGTGCCCGTATGTGTTGCTTACCACCGCCATCGCGTTCACTAGGATGGTTTAAAAAAATCACATACTTCCAATTCATCGTCGAGTGAACTGAGTAAAAAATTTCTACATTAAAAACAAAAGGTCGCCTGAAAGGTTTCAGTGAACTTCTGGGTTAAACACATAGGGGGTGGAACTGGTCCAATTTCATCTACATCTACCTAATACCCCGAAGGCCGCCGCAAGGGCGTGTGGCGGGGGGTGTTAGGGCACCACCCGTAATTAAGAAGAAAACTGCATGCTAAAGCCACAAATTTATACAAGCCACAAACAAAACATTGTATACATTCATGCAAAAAGCCCTTTCACCCCACACACATGCAAACACACAAACTACGGAATAGCATACACATACACCTACAAATATATCTGATCTACTTGCAATATATAATCTTGTACCGACTTGAAATTAAATGTTTTTAATATTTCTAAAGTGACTTCGGATTCTTACTATTATGATTTCTGATTGTTCTGGGGAAGAATGAGTATTTGAATCTATCTGTATTGGAATATATCTCCCTTATTTTATCTTTGTGGTCTCATTTACCTAAGTAGTGTGGGGCCATTATTATTCCTTTAGTGTCTTCGTTAAACTCGCTGGTTCTGAATCTATCTAAAGGTCTAAGTCTTGCTTGTTCTCTTCGTATTTCAAGGTGCTCCCAGCCTAAATCCCCTAAGAGACCTGTTACACTTGTGTTCTTATTGTAAATATTTTTAACGAATCTGGCGGACTTTCTCCAGACTTTATCTATTTTTTTGCCAGATTGTCTCCCAAGGATTCCAAATACTATCGGCATATTCCAAATGAGGTCTTCCTAGAGCAAAATATCACTTTCTTTAACTTTTTCATTACAATTTCACTTGATTATAAGCAGAATTTCACGCTTTCGGGGCATTTTTAAACAAAGAAGTGTAATAAAATATCTGCTTACTTTATAATCGTATTTTTTCCTAAATACTACAGTCGAAGATACCTTATGTATGTAACGGAAGCATAAATAAACTGAATTTAGGAAATTATGGATTACACAGATATTTTTCCAAGTAAGAAGGTATATTTTTGCAAATATTTCCATAAAAGAGAAAAAGCATTACTCTTCACTATTTTAATTTTTTCGCTCCCTTTTGGGAAAAACTTCCAGCATCCGCAACTGTTTACGAATTCTACCAACAGCGCAAGACCAGGTCTACTCTCCGTAACCTAGTGAATATAAACTCCGAAGCATTAAGGCCAAATTATTAGCGAATTCTCGAAACCAGAGATAAAAATGGGAATATTTGTGCTAATTATCGTGCGGTGCATGATTTCAGAGGCCTGCCGCTAGAGTGAGTAGCGTTCGTTTGCTACGATACCATTCTACCCCCCTCTCACACCTCCGCTTACAAGGCAACCGATCCCTCCCATGTTTTCCGTGATCAAAGTATCAACATTTTGCGCCGTGATCTTCAAAAGGAAAAATCCTTCTGAATGAAAACTCGCGCGGCATGTAATCCACGTCCGTGACCAGGATTAAGGTATGATGCAGGCGGATTTCATGGTCTAGAAACATTATATGGCTCGACGAGCAAGATCCCTGCCTACTCTGGCAACACAGCGGTAATTTCCAGTGCTATTTTTTTCCCCTTTAATACCGTTCTCTGTGCTTACAGCAAAATTTGAAATGCACGCACATGAGAAGAGAATGATGAGCTAACTACTCTGGATGATAAACGTGGTTGTTTTCCGTTTCTCTACACATCCTGTTTCTATAGCTATAGGTTATGAACTATTTTATAGGTTCAGGCGCCATAGATATATCCGCAATGCTGAGGACACATCAGCTTTCTCGGGTGATTGAAATTC